>ML786448.1:226546-237867 GCA_009831015.1 Picea engelmannii | reverse complement strand
TTTTCTCCAACTCTGAGTCTTGAAGAAGACTCCTACACGCACTCCTTGCGGCAAACCTTCAAACACCTCCAAGTGTTGAACTTCGTTGACTCTGTGCACACCTACAACAACAGTCTCTCAACAAATCATTCAAGTTACCAAACCTGAAACTCTATTCGGCCTGCGCACACCTTGCACGACTCCTGTGCCTAACTGCACTTATGAGGAAATGAGAACAAAAAATATCTTGTCTAAGCTTTTAGAGACAAACCTCTGAACCCTTTTTTCAACGCACTCCTTGCAGACAATTCAACTACACTCCTTGCAGGAACCCTTGCTCAGATAGAGAAACAATTGAAACTCATTCCTTTTCCCTTTCCTCTCAGATCTCAAACATTCCACAAGAAATCATTCATACATAGCATAAAAGCAATTGCATGACAGAAAGAGGAAAACATTCATGAGCATAACATTCAAAAATGCATACACAGAGAATATTTGAACACCATGAGTCTGAATCAAAGCTTTCTTGTATTAATCCAGAACTTTTGTACATGTAATTCGGCTACATAGCTCTCTGCTTCTTCTCTTCTATGCTTTATGCTCTCAATTGGCATAATCTCATTCTTCTTCTGTTCTCCATTACAATACACAATTGAGGGTGTCTATATCCCATTTCCCTCTCTCATTCTAAACTGTCTAATCTACGCATTAAATTCTATCTACTTGCATTAACTATCATAAATGCCTTCTACCTACTAAGGACGAGAGAGGATCACTCAAGGTCCGTTTACATTTTACAAGTGTGCCTCCACTTGATGACTTCATTAATGTTTCAAGACATTTTCAAAATTTGCATTGGGCGCTTTTCCAGCTGTCTTTTGTCTCCATGCTGGCTCGCTTGAGATGCTCCTGCATCAGAGATCTTCCTTCTCGTAAAAATTTGGCTCAACAAGCATTGGTCTTCCTTATGGGATTACATCAATTCCCTATCCAAGACCCTTCTTTCCTACAATTTCAATACTCACACAGCCAAAACGATGTTAGTTCTCATGCACATTATACTTTCAATGCACACTTGTAGTGGCTCACAAAAATTTCAGAACTGTGCATACTAACATTTAAATCGCTTTTATATATTCAATGATATATAGAAAAAAAAAATATTCTTCCTTACATATGCATCATTTCAACATCCAATCTTTTTCAAATGCAATAAAACATTAAATGAATTTAATCAATGTGCCAATGTCAATGGTCACATTCACACACAATGCAACCTTGCATTGATTTTAGATTATTAGTTTTCATGTTAGGCAGTCTTTCCATGGTGTGTTGGAACTCAAACAAACTCTCACCATAGGGATCCTCTATCCACGTTCATTATTACAACATGATTGTTCCTCCCGCCTTGAGTTGATCATAACCTCAAATCAACACACCATGATGTGTAATTAAAATTTCATATGAATGTCTTCCAACATTCCTTCTTCACAAATAACCAAGGTTCCCACATCTATGGCCACTCGATTCCTCTCTTTACCATTCTACAACTCTGGTAGAGTATTGGAAGGTCATCCTTCCATAATGGGTAGTCATTTTCCTTCCCTCTCATGCAAACATGCATTTACTCAATGCATTCAATTCTATGTGCTTCTTATGAGAAATTTTTCCCAATCACTCATGATTGGTCAATGTACACATGACATTATTGGTTCATGAGTTTTCTTGCAAGGATTTTAATCATTCTTGACTGACAGAGATTTCCTCTCTCTATTATTTAGATTCTTCTTTCTGAGGTTGTCAACCATTCACAATTGTCCTTCCTCAACAGTTAAAATGTTTTCCTACACATTTTCAGGTATCATCACAATCCCAAACATGTTAGTTGTCATGTTAAATAAAATGCACGTACATAGCATCTAAATCAGTAAGCATTATCAAATATTTCCTAGCATATCTACATGTACTTCACCACATTACTCCCCAATGTGCTCACTAGTGTAACTATAAAAATAATTTAGTTGTTGGGTATCCTACAACCATCATCATATTAGTTTCTCATCCCGAAGAAACACAATAAACAACAAGGAAAGGGTTTAAGGGTCTCTTTCCTCTTTTCCAACTCCTCCTACACAGTCTCGAACTTTCTCAATTCAACTGAGTTATTTCCAAGGCCTCACTACCTTTACTTAACATGGCTCAATCAAGCCTATTCATTTAAACATACTTATTTGTTTATTTTCCTTTTCTTTCACAATTGTTCCTTTTTTTAGGTTTATAATTTTATTAAGAAAATAAGAGTTTTTAGAGCGAGGAAAGTGTTTCTCCTTTCCTCCTCCTTTGCTTAATAAAATTTCCCCTCTTGGTATTTTCCTACTCTGTTCCTTGAGCAATTTCGGCCAAGTTTCATCTTGACTTCTCATGATAATTCAACATGCCACAACAACAAGATTTTGTTTTTCCACAAATTAAGAACTAGTGCATTTTTCATATTCACCAAAGAAAGAATCAGGTTGGTCAACACTTGTTTTCATATATTTTACCCATGCATGATATTTTAAAATGTAATCCAAGATTCTTGTACAAATAGACTTTGTATTCTATTGTCTAATTTTCCATTAGTCATTAATATTATGACTTTGTTCTCCTGATAGAGTTCTCACACAATTCTTCCACATGGAACCGTCTCATCGTGCAAATTCCTTATTGCATGTCCATCACTATTTGATATGACCTCAACGTCTATTCAACCTCAGCTTTGTCATTTCATATTCTTTTTTTTTAACAAAATCGGTTATGAGCTTTTATTATAAGAGGCAGAGGGGGCTGCCAACCCGTACATATTCAAAATCAGAGCAAGGCTCTGTTTTCAGTCCTTAATAGTAGCCTATGAAACTTAACTACAGATACATGCCGAGTACATAGAGTCTGCAAATGTGAACTGTCCATTCCTTCTGAAGAACGGATCCTCATAACCCTACGCAGTCTTCATAAAATCCAGCGAAGCATCAACGCCCTGACTTGGAAGAAGCCTCGGCAGTGGCCTCTGATATTTTACCGAGGGCTTTGGTGAGTTCATCCACCTGGGTTTCCAGCTTGCTTAGACGCTTGCCCAGATCGCCCATCATATTGGTTGAGTCCTTTAATCCGGATTGAATTTCGTCGGTGAGATCATCCTTGATATCTTGCATCTCCAGCGAGAGCATTTCCCATTTCTGACGGGCTGTAGATGCCTTGATACTTTCTAGCTCAGCTCTAATGAGGTCAATGCGCTCTTTCGGGGTGAGCCCTGGCTTGGAAGCTGATTCCATTATGCAATCTTGCTGAAGCGTTGCCAACACAGTCTGGAGACTGAAACGTGATGCGAATGAGGAGATCAGACAGCCTCCCTCCAAATTTAAGGAAGAACAGGGCAGCCTCCTCGGGATTCCCTCGATCCGATTCGTAAAACATATCTCTGCAATAGATTTTCCGTCCCCTATGCCTGTGATGGAACTGGTATTCGTCCTGTCCTTCAAGCGAGTCACGTGGAGGTCTGGAGCACGAGATCCCAAAGGATTAAGGGATGGGCTGAAAGGACGTGATCTCATTTGATGTTAGGAGTCCTTTACCCAGGAGAGCGCCCCGATTGGCTTGCGAGTCAGCAAGACCATTCAAAGATCTTAAAACGTGATAAATATGATATTCTTTGAACTAAAGCAGTAGAAGAATAGATTTTCTGTAAACTTGAGCCAGAGTGCCGTCCTTGGGCGCCTTTTTGGTGTTGAGAGCTTCCACAACCCACATAGAATCTCCAAAAATCCTAATTTCCTGAATGCCTGATTTAATCGCCTGGTTAAGACCTTGCCAGAGTGCGAGAAACTCAGCCTGGTTGTTTGTAGCATGGCCTAAACCCCAGGCATACTCCTTGTGGATTTTTCCGGCAGGGTCCAGAATGACTCCCCCACCGCCAGCCTGCCCCGGGTTGTCTTTCGAGGCCCCGTCGAAGAAAAGGGACCATTCCTTCAGCGACGATCTCCACTGGAGAAAATCCTGTTCCTCCAACCTTATCTCCCAGTTCCGATAGTGCCGAGGAGTGGTTTGGATGGTGCTGGCGTAATTCAGACTGATTTCCTTAAGCCATTTGTCTTCATCCTCCGAGAGCTGGACCGAGTTGCAGAGATTGGGTTTGCCTTTGAGGGATTCTGCCAACATCGTCCTGGCTTGAATGGCCACCTGAGAAGGCAGTCTTTCAGCTTCGTTAAAAATTCTATTGTTTCTTTCCAGCCAGATTTTCCAACAAGTGAATTTAGGAGTCCACATCCAGGCTGTTTTGAGACAATTCTTTTTACTCATATTGAAGGGGGAGAGGGACTGCCACGAGCTTAGCAACGCCGAGGCCTTAGAGGGGAGAATTGGACAGGCTGTCCCTGTAAGAAGACTCCATACTTCTTTAGAAAACTCACACTCTAACAGCAGATGCTCAGGAGTTTCTTCTTGACTTCTGCAGAGAGGACAGCGGGAAGGGCCCTCCCAGCCCCTCTTTTYAAGGTTGTCGAAAGTTAGAATGCTATTATGCGTCAAGGTCCAAGMAAAATGGTCAATTTTGGGGATTGACRGAAAATTCCAGATTGCTTTCCAAGGCCCTGGGTTAGAGGGGACCCAGGGGATGTTTAGGGCTKCTTTATAACCTGYTGAAGCTKTATAGTTCCCCGTGGGAGAGCCCCARCCCCRTTTGTCTTTGAGYCTAGCACTTACCGGGGCTTTCCCATGGAGGTAATCTAGAAGAATCATAGCTTYTGCATGGAGCTCCTCCRGATAGCGACCCAAATTCCAGCTTTKCCAGGTAAGAGAGGAGTCACTATTCCAAAGGGATATGTCCCAGAGGGTCTTGCGCTTGTTGGTTAGAAGCCAGTCTCCTATTCGCTTAATGTCTTGATTCCCTGAGAGAGGATGATCTCCAAGGATGGAGTCCTCTAAGAATCTGATTTTTTCTCCATTACCCGGGATCCAGGTGAGATGCGGCCTGAAGAAATCCAAGGCACGAAGGCAAAGATAAAAGATTGGGGATCCTRTTGTGGCTTTGAGGGGTCTCTCTAGGCAGCGATCTCTATCGCCTCGAAAGTATTTCTTCCGGAGTAATTGCTTGCTCCAAGTTCGTTTGCCCGTGATCATTCGCCAGAGTAATTTGCCGCCCATGGCAAGATTATGGGCAGTCATTTCATATTCTTACCCAATCTTCCATAATGACTTATTAGCATGGATCTCTATTATGCATTCAAATTGTGCATTCACACATGCACATTGATTCCATCAATTTGCATTCACTCTGTGTTTTAATCACATTATTTAGCATGCAGTATGTGTGTGTTTCCACCATAGGCACACTTTATAATTTCATTTCCATATCTATTTGAAAATTAATTAGTTCATGATTGTTCACAATCATTTACATGCAGTCTTTAAAAGCATAATCATGTTGCCTTTTATCATGACAACATAGCATCCCTGCTCATTTACTCTTTCATCAATTTATTCTAGCCTTTCCTGAGGAAATGGAACACATCCTCCTCAAGTTATTATTCTAAACATAACATTCATGACTCTTCGGAAGAGAGTCAGGCATGCATCCATGGTATTTATTCAATCCTGGCAACTGCAATTCTTTCCTTACATTTCACTTATTCGGGCATTCATATCATGCATTTAGTATACATATACTCATACATCATACATGTGCATTAATTGCACATTTTATATCATTCATTCATATCTATTTGGTCTTAATATCAGTCTTCATACTAGAAAACCTTAAAATTCATTCAATCCATGCACTCAAGTATATAAAAACATAGATAAATATTCAGCATGCAAGTTCACTGCTTGCACCTTTTCTCATGTCATTCACACACATGGACATTTCAAACCTATAAATCCTTCCTCCTAGAGATCGTACAACCATTCTTACGATAAGTCTCATAGGAATACTCAACATTATGTTGCCCTCTCTGTTGAGAGCTTACATTCATTCACATGGAAAGTCTCGCAGAGATATTCATAATTATGTTGCCCTTTCTATATGACAACAACTAGCAAAAAAACACTCTTTCCTCAACTGCTATAAAAGTATTCCACAACCTAGAAATACAAGCTGGGAAATTTCAACAGTGCCCAAGGTAACAAGACAACCAAACTAGCTTCTCCTCATGCCTCAAACCATTCTTGGTCAACAAATTTTTTTATCAAGGAAATCCTTTTCTATATTCCCTCTTACTGTTACTTGAGCATACCAAGCCATGCCTATATGGATACCATCCACCTCTCGTTGTCAATCTAACCCATTGGTCATATAGAAATTCCCTAACAATTCCTTTACCATATTCGAGATCAACATTTCATTAACCATTCTATCTTATCCTCATAAGGTAATATGCAATCAATATCATCATCATTTTACTTATGCTTCTATAACCGGATCATCACTAAACATATGATATATGACATCACCATATTTTACATCCAATCTATATGCATATTATATGCATGCTCAATTTTTTCCATATGCATTCCAGCATATCCTCGTACACCAAGTATTTTACACATGCCTACATTGAAAATGTATTCCAACTATTTTCCTTTTTGCATTCACTTGCATAGGCAAGCTTTTAGATCAATAGGTATATACACTCTCTTTAGTGCGACCATGAGTTCATAAGCTGGCTCATGTGCTCATATCACTTGCTTCCTTAACGAGGACTATCCACAGTCCAAGGAACTCCCTTTTCTTTTTTCCTATAGAGATTGTTACAATAACAAGTTTTACTCATCACGAGTCAAGTAAATTGACCTTACACATTTTCCATTAATCCTCTAATCATGAGGAACTATACATATAGGGTTTTCTCCTTTTTTAAAGCAAGAATATATTATTTCCAAGGGTTCTATCACTCATTATTCAATTCCTTTAACCATAAGGAATTTTCAATAAGGGTCTTATCCCTCATATAAACAACCATCATAAATGCTAGAGGCTTCAACTACCCATTCTTAGAGGCAATATTACAATCACTAGTTCATCTATCTCTTGGTCTTAAGCATCCCTTAACAAGACTCTGTCATTTTTATTCGTTCACATTTAGGTTCAACCATTAGTGTTTATCAGGATATTCCCACTCCTGTAGGAGTATCTATCATAAAGAAACAATATGCTCCTTCTGCTGCAAATCAACATGTAACTTTTTTGTTGTAAGAAATTTTAAAACAAAATTTCAATCAAGGAGCTTGTGAAGATAATAGATAAACTTTTCCCAACGCAAAGGAACTCTTTCTAATAGGCTTGTCTTGTCCTTGTTACACCAGTCTTGGGATCTATTTATAGCCCATCTAGGCCTAGTGTTGTATCATTCTCTAATACCATTCTGTAAGACACCGAACCCCTTAAGTACATTTTAAGGGATGGGGTATTAAATTTTCATTTTTTTCCTTAAACATAATCTACGTCTCTTCTCGAGGACATCAATGTCTTCAGCTTGTCATGAGATTTTTGACGACTATAACTATGCCAAAATTCGAGCTCTATATTGAAGGTCATAACATTTTAAAGTCTCGGGGTTTTCATTCGCCAAAGGTCTCCCTAACAATTCTTGAATAACCCATTTCAATAGTGACGACTTCCTCAAAACTTATGCTCAAACTATGTATAGCCAATTGTCGAATTCTAGATCGACCTCTCCAGTGGGGTCCACCTCGATTAACATATGAGATTAAATCTTTTCCATTCTTAATCAATGATTCACCATTGTTCTCAGAACTCCTCCTTATCAGAGTATTATGGTCGTGGTCCCACTGACTACTCCAAATACACTCACTCTGATAGGTTTAATGGTCCTCGAACCTCCTACCGTCAGATTCTCTCTTCTACGCAACCCTTTCAAACCTCTGATTGTGTTGAAGAACTATTCATTAGATCCAACGATCCAGATCCACCTTGGCTATTCTTAATAATATTTCAGATTAATTATTCCATATTGTATCAAAATCCCACTTTTAGTATCTTATTTACTTAATCCTCATTATTGTTAATTAGTCCTTATTTAATTTAAAATCCTAATCATTATTCTATTTTGACTTAGTTGAGTTTACTTTCCCGGTAACAACAAAAAAATACTCTTTCTTTTACTTCGGGAACTCCGCGTCCCCAAAAAGGTTTTTGGTGTTAATTTAAACATCACTCTTATAATGATTATCTTATAATTTAATTAATTATATTATAATATAGTTATATTATATTATAATATAGTTATATTATATTATAATATAATTAATTAAACTATAATTCACCTAGGTTTATATATATATATATATATATATATATATATATATATATATTGGAAAAGAAAGAGAAATCGAATATATTTGATGTTATATATTATCTTAGGTATTTCATGCTCCCTTCACATGCAATACTATATATTTTATAACCTTAGAATATTTAAGCTATCGTACTTTGAATCATCAGAGTTTAATCATGCATGCTCCTCTCGTTCGTCTGACAACCAATTATGGACGAGGATAATTTAATATTATAAACATATGTGTGGGACCTTTTAACACTCATGCCATCACTCTGAGAGCTTTGTTCTTCATTCAAACACTCCCTTCCCTCTACTCTGATGGATAGACTCTGATTGCCAATTACGGAAGAGAAACATTTAATATTATAATATATTTAAAATCTCATAACTCTTAGGCCATTGCTCTGATAGCTTTGGACTCCATTCGTGTGCTTCCATTTCCATCCTCCGATGGTAAACTCTAAAAGGAAAGGATTTATGATGATAAAATATATGTATACAACTTATTATACTAAGGTTATCACACTCTGATTGTGTGCTCCCCTCTTTTTCCTGCGACAACCAACCATGTAAGAGAAAGGTTTATTATTATATTATATAACAATTATAAAACCTTAATCCACCGCCCCGATATATTTAGAATAAACTCTTGCTTGCTCCTCTCATTTATTCGATCACCAACTCCTAAGGAAAATGAAATTTTGGTAATAAGATATATATATATATATATATATATATATATATATATATAATTCCATTGAGAAAATAAGAGGATTTATATTTTTTCAAGCATTAAAAGGAAGATGAATAAAATACCTTAATAATGACTTCTTGAGGAATATCGAACGACCTTTGTAGAGCATAAATGCTTAAACCTGGGAAACTTGGAAAGATTATTCTTTGCACAGAGGAGGGGAGAAATTCCAAGCTTCCCATTTTTCACGCACAATACTCGAAATTACATGTATATATATATATATGTATATATATATATATATATATACTTCTCAACTCATTATTCCAATTATTAAAATATTTAACTGGTAAATTTGGAATTTACCAAAGGTTACCAATATTTATCATTCATTCAAATTTGCCCAAAAAACATATAGATATATAGATACATATAAAAATTCAGGAATTTTTTATTTCTTTAATTCTTTTATAGAACATTACATTTGTTGGAGGTAAAATCCCCCATGGTAGAACTATGTTCTTACCATAAATTACTATTCTCCTATTTTTATGCAATTCTTTGCTATTTTTTTTGGGAATAGTTACCATGTTCAATTATTTCCCCTTTGGACACTAATTTACTGTGTAACTCTTGGTAAAATTTCTTTCTTACCAAAATACTAATGAAACTTAATTAATTACAATACATCCAATTCCTGATTTGTTTTTTTTATTTCAAATTAGGAATTTGAACTTTATTCTTCCTTCTTTGCTCATTATTTATTTTAAAAATACTTTGGTTTTTTTCAACATTTGTATTAATACTTCAAGGTGAAATAGGGGTATGCACTTCCCTCTAATCTTGAAGCCTAGTATATTTCTAGGCCAACAAAATAGTCAACGATGGCTGACCAGTCTTCGTGTTTATATCAACAATTGCATTCCCTATTACCGGGATTGTTCTGGGAGGACTTTAATGCCTTAGTATTTACTAATAACTCAGGGATTTGTTCACATAAACTACTATACATGATCAATTAACGCTTTCTTCATACTTTGAGCGACAAACCATTACTAACAGTTTCCCCTTTTAAACCAAGATAGGTATAAAACCAACAATAGAATATGTTTTGTAACCCTATTTCAGATTTCACAGCGAGTCAGACAATTAGAGTGACAATTCCACCATTTGTTTTGCAATTATCTAGCATATGAAATCCATATTATTAAATAGACTTGTCATGGAAATACAAGGCACATAAAAAACACTTATCTGAACTTTATAAATTGTTGGCAACTGTTGAAGGGTGTGCCACTTTCCACCTAACTATAGACACAACTATTCTTGGTTTTTTTCACAGTTGGCCACCCCCTAGCCATAGTATGATTCCATGAGAGGAATTCTTCTACTAAGCATATGAGAAAATATGAAGGCCACTCTCCTTCACCTATAGGAACTCAACATGCCAATTCTTCAATCCACCAAGAAAGGGGGCTACTCTTGCCACAAAGAGCTTCAACAATTGTCATACATAGCACAAGGGAGGCCTTTCACTACCCAACAATCCCTCAACACCATCCCCTCTTAGTTCCTTCATGATTTCTCAGGAAATCACTAAAATTTCGTAGCCCCATTTATCAGCCTAATTTGAAGACAATTTTCAATGGTTCATGCACACAGGAAACATATTTCTTCACTTCCCTCTATTTATCATAACCAGAAGAGTTTCTCACATTCTTCTCCACTTAGATTTGGTCCCCATACCCAATTGTGTCTGTCCTCCCTCTCTTCCACGATTTTCCTCCTTTTTGTTTCCTTCTACAACAATATTTTGTGGGTAAAATCCCCCAATTTGTGGGTCAGATCAAAAATTCTCAGATGGGTACTATGCCCATTCTCTCATTGATTGCTAAGAGGACCAACCAACCACCAGTTTTATTGGTAATTAATTTTTTTTCTGGGGCAGAGGAAAGTTTTGGGTTTGAACATTTTTAATTTAGCAAAGTACTACCTGACAGGGGTCATCTCAACTGGTCATGGTTCCCCTCACCATTCCCTCTCATGATATCATAACCTATATAGGAAATACTCTTCAGAAGTTATTCAACATTTTCTTTTTCACATTAATAACAAAAATGCTCACATTACCTTTTTTAGCAAAGGTTCAACATTAAAAAATCCACACATAACAAATTTGTCCATAGTCTTCTAGTAGTAATATAATTATATTTACAGGCTGGAGGTAACATGAGTATTACACACTCACTGACTTGCCCCTCCACCTTCTCTCTCTCTCTCTCTCTCTCTCTCTCTCTCTCTCTCTCTCTCTT
>ML786448.1:207133-222978 GCA_009831015.1 Picea engelmannii | reverse complement strand
CCGAGGGAGGGAGGGAGAGGGAATAAGGTGGAGAGAAGACATAGAGAGTGAGTGGGGTAGAGAGGGAGAGAGAAGGGGGCAACAATGGGGGAGAGAGAGAGGCGAAGAAGGAGACAAGAAGAGCAGGGAAGAGGGGGAAGAGAGAAAGGGAGAGGGAGAGAGAAAGGAGAGATAATGAGGGGGAGAGCAATTGAAGAGAAAGAGGAAGATAGAGGGATGGAGGGAAAGGGGGGTAGACGAGGAGGGAAAGAGAACAAGGGGGAGGCGGGGGGGGAGAGAGAGAGGGATATTTAATGTTAACAAGAACACATGTTCTTTAGGAATGTGTGTGCGCTTTAGGAATGTGTGTGCATTTCTAAAGCGCAAGTGTGTTATTTTAATTTCAAATTTTTTAGGAATGCATGTGCATTCCTGAACATGTGTTTCTCTAGAACGTGCACACATTCTTGAGAACTCGTACACGTTCCCGGGAACATGCCTATGTGGTTCAATGAGTGGATGTTTGGGGTTTTCTACTCTTGTCACATCAGGAACACGTGTGTGTTCCTAGAAACATGCACGGGTTCTTACGTGTGCGCATTCCTACTCACCCCATTGCCACTTTATCGTCCATCAACTTCGTGCACTCACCCAGGTATTATGTGTAGGAAATAATGCCACGTGATCCCTTTGTACACATTGTATATAATTTTGAATTTTTACTTTATTTGTTAGTTTGATTTTGTGAGTCATTATTTTCATGATTTATCATTAATTTTATATGTCCATGAGCATCCTTGTCTATGTAGGATTTGTCGACAGTGCTAGTCGACACACTTGGAATATTGCTTCAACATCTTGGGTTATTTATTCTCCCATGATTTAGATTGTGAAGTTAGGTAGTATTTGCATTGGTCCTATGACCAATAATGTTTCTGAATATACTGCAGTCATTTAAGTACTGTTTGAATATATTTCTCTTGATATATGACATTTAAGTGTTCACTTAGATTCTTAATTGGTAGTGTTTCGATTGAACAACATTTACCATGTGCATGGTCCTATTCTTCTATGAAATTTTTTATGGGTAAGACTTGTTGAGCACTCTTTCGAGTATATCACTTATATTCATGTGCCAAGAAGAGTTAATGAATTTATTGGCTCTTATCTAATTATGTAGTAGACTGGAATTTATCACATTCATAGATTTAAAGCATGCATGTACATAATAGTAAAATTTACAATCACATCCTTTGCACATTTCTAGAAACAAAACCATAAGTATACATATCAAATAGAGCATCACATCATGTATAAAAAAACATTAGGACCTACTTTTTGCCAAGACCTAGTAACCTAAAAAAAATTGAAAAATTGAAAAATTGAATGGACAGAAGTAAAGAGAACTAAGTATAGAGTTACTTGGACCTCCCACTATCAAAATTTTGTAGGTGACTCTCCCAAAAAATGCAACCGAAGCTCAATGCTCATAATTTCTCTAGAGATCTAGGTCATAAGAGATTAGTAAAATGGTTCTAAAGTTTCATGTTTTACACTTATTTATAGAGTTTTTGACCTAATATTGCATTCAAAAACTATTTGAAGACTAGTTAATGCTTCATTTTTGTTCCAATTGACTTTTTGAGAGAGGTTTTGTAGATTCATTGCTATTATTGGTGGTGGTTTGATTCACAACAAGGGTCATCTTTTGAGGTAATTTTTTCTTTACTGGAATATAGAACTAGGGGTTTTCTCTACGGATTGCACATGATTAGCCTGATTCCCTTGCATTATCCCTTAGGATCGACCCCACTAAGTCATGATGTATAAACCACTCTTCGATTGTCCTTTTTCACAACTTGTTTGGTAGTGCTTACATATCATGGACTACTCTACTTAGCACCTGTCTTGTCATTTGGTGTCCTTCTCATAGACATGGGAGCCCCATTGATCTAGCCATGAGTTGAGTTTGAACTCACACGCTTCTTTTTCATCTATCTTCTGGCTAATCCCTAATGAGATCCCTGTATGTTCGAGTTGCATTCACATTGATTTATTTCTTATGCACTTGAGTGTAATGCTTTACTGTAATTTTCCAGTTTGTTCTTACCACAAACACATTCTCATTCATTGCTTGCCTTTGCATCAATCTCTTATGCATTTTGAACCTTTATCCCTATAGGAGACACACTTAGGAGTGTCCATATCCTACATTTTGTCATTTACTTTTGTATTGATATGTTCAGAACTTTATTTATTGCTTTTTGAAACTTGTCTCCTCCATTATATTATAGCATGATTTTACTCTTTTTTGGGATTTATAATATGGAAAAGATATGGGTCATGTAGTGCAACCAAAGTGGTTGTGAGGATGTCCTCGACGCCTCTAGTTGCTCACCAAATTGCACTCCAATGACAGGTGGTTTGAGTATTGGAAAGCTTTGCTTGATATATTATCACTTCAATCGAACTCCAATCTCCTTATAATCGCCACTAATCGTATCTCAAAATATACCATCTCCCTCGGATGGTTCAACAAATTCTCTAAGAGACCAAGATTGTGTGAATCTTGCACTCAAAACAATATGACGAGATATCCTCAAGGATGTTATTTCCCCACACTAATAGTACACATAGATGATAAAATAAAATCAAATACAACTTAAAACAAAAATCTATAAATGCAATAATTATATTATTTTGTTGCATTAATTATCTTTTCAAAAACACAACATCAAATACATTAATTGCTAAATCAAAAGAAGCATAAATTGTAAATACAATTGAATATATAGACATGCATCAAAATAACATCAAATACATTAATTACTAATAAAAAAAACCTAAGTTGTAAATACAATTGAATATATAAGCATACATCAAACATAAGATAAGCATCACGATTAAAACCAAAAGAATGTACTTTCAATAGAGCATATTATTTGAATTGAAATCCTTGTTTTACCCACTTATTATGTTAAAAAAAACATAAATCAAAGGTTGAAAGAATAGCCACTTATCCTCATTTTCCTATTTCCTTTGTTAGGACTCAGAAATAATAATAAATGACGAAACTAGAGAACAAAATGTCAATCTCCTTATCGTCCATTACACGTAGAGGTTCAATTAATTATAAATAAAGTGATTCATAAATTAATACTTCATTTTCATTCTTCATAATTATTATTATTTCAACATATGAATGAAATTATGTTTTGTTTAACATTATATCAAATTAGCTATGACTTCATAGCTATGCATTAAATTTAATTTTTAAAATATAATATCAAGTTGTCAAGTTTTAATCATAATGACTAAGATACATAATTCTGAGAATCTCTTCGTCGTATCCATTAAATTGAGGACTGAGGATTAATCGTTTAATTGGATTGCAGTTTCTAATCATGGCATTATCGATTAATTGCTAATCCTAGCATTTATGGCGCTTTTGGATAGCCTCCACTGCGACGTATCATACGTTTCCAGTTATGGTGTCCGGTTGTTTCCATATTGGCCCAGCTAGCTCGGTTGTTTCCATATGCTGACCCGGTGGTAGACATTCCATACGATTTCAGTTTATATTTTGGTGCCCCCGTTGTTTCCATAGTGGCCCGACTACCTCGGCTGTTTCCATACGTTGGCCTGGTCGCGGACTTGAGACTCTGAAACCTTTAATATCCTCGTACCGATTTTGTCTACTGCCACTTTGATCGGGTTCTCTTGTTTATTTTCTTTGCAGAGAGATTGGCGTGGCCATTTCACTACGAAACAAAATGTGCGGCCATGAAAAGGAATCACCCAAGGATTATTGCGTGTGTTTAATTTGGTTTTAGGATCTCAAAAAAGGCATGTAGAGAAACGATTGCGCCCGGCGCCGCAGGTTGGGGGAGGATGTCATTGGTCACAATACTGATGTCGCTTTCCCAGGTTGCATTCTCAGGATCGTAACAGGTACAATGCTCTGGCGATTCTGAAGTAGCTTGACTTTCCGATCCAATATGCATATTGGTTGAATTTAGAAGCATCCTTTTTATTCACATGAATCACATTCCAATTAATAACGTGATTAACATCAAGTACATATTTTTTAAGTAAAGATATATGGAATACATTATGAATGAAGGTAGATGTTGATAAGACAATCATTTATACAACTTGACCAATTTTCTCCATGATTTCAAACTACCCACAATAACCTGCTGCCAGCTTGAAATAATTTCCCAACTTTAAGGAATTTTGGCTCGGCCTTTACTTTCAAGAACACATGGTCACCCACTTTAAACTCTCCAGTGAGTTCTGTCGTTATGTGCACAACCCTTCAACGGGTCTTAGATGGTCTTGGATAGCCTTTAAATTCTGTTTTATTTTCACCATCCGCTAGATTGTCCCAACTTACTAATGTATTGCACTTTCTTCCATAAAATGTGTCAAATGGGTTCATCTTTAGAAATGTTTGATACCTATTGTTATAAGCAAACTCCACCAAATACAAATAATCCTTCCATTTAAATAGTTTATCCATCACATACATCATTAGCATATCCTCTATCACTTGATTCACCCTTTATGTTTGTTCCAAATTCCTTGAATTAACATATCCTCTATCAAATACAATCCCAGTTGTCTTCTTTGACACAAAGGCAGTGGAGATTTTCAAATTCTGTGAAAGTGATCTTTCAATTCCCACCACTATGAAGGATGATCGATCCTGATATTCAGATTTTTTCTGAAAAGACCATTAGATATGTCCAAGTCTATGAAGGATGATTGTTTTTGTTTTTGGTAGTCAATCCTTTTCAAATTTATTCCTATGAAGACCTTGAATATTTTTCAAATTTATTTCTATGAAGGCCGTGTGTATATGAAGGATGATTGTTTCTAGTAGTCAATCCTTTTCAAATTTATTTCTATGAAGGCTGTGTATCTTTCTGTATCGATAAAAGATGGCAGGCTTTTAATTACTTTTACTGAGGCCTGTAGAATAGCATGAAGGGCCTTTAAGAGCCATATGCAACTTAAATTAACTAAAATGGTTTTTTCTCCACTAACGAAGTTAGAATATTGAATTTAAGATTCTCTTAAAAATTTAAACAAGTCATATTTCCGTTGGACATCATAAGAATGCATAAAATCGAAATGGGATTCTATTAATATTTTCATGGGGTTTTCCAGTAATGAATACATGAAAAGAGATGCTTGGATTTCTATTTGCAATAATGAATAAATGAATAGAGATGATTGGATTTCTATGTTTATGTTATCGGTGGAATTCATGGTTTAGGCTGATGAGATGTAATACTGGTTATGGAATGTTAAAAAGTCTTTTAAAAATAAATGAAAGATTTGTTTTGGAAAATTAAAATAATTTAGAAAATTTTTAATAGTAGAATAAGTTAAAGTTTTTTTTTTTTTAATAAAGTTAGAATTAAAATATAAGTAAGTTAGTTAAAATAGATATGTTAACATTAAAAATAGAAATATTATTTTAATTTATTATATATTATTAAAATAAGGTATGATATTTTTGATGAGATAAAATTAACTAATAAATAAAAAATTGAAGAGTTTTGGTAACATAATTTTTAAAATAGAGATGGAAAAACATAAATGAGCACAACCACATAATAGTAGTTGATATAGTGTTATTTTTCACTTTTAAAAAGTTTTTAATTATGTGGTTGTGCTAGTGTTAGATTGTTAACTAATTCTATGTCAACATGATTTTCTTTGAAAACAACCACTTAAAATTGAGGAGTCAAAAATAAGCTTTTACCATCATAGTGTTGATGGGCATAAGTAACACGTTGTCAACTGGAAGGTCAAATTCGGACATAAAAAGAAAGAAACTAATCTAAAATAAACTACGATACTATGTACATAAATTTCAATTATTTACAGGTTTAAAATAGAAACATGAGCATGTGATTATGAACAGGGTATTTACAATTTGCAAGTTTTGGTGGATGTCTAGCCAAATCAATTTTTTTTTGCAATTGTTTATGAAGTAAATAAAGAAAGCACATACATTTTATATTTTTTGTTTAATAATTTAAAATCTAAGAATTCACACACCCTGATAAGACATAATTTGAATTCTTATTTCATTAATAAATAAACTAATAACAAAAATAAAATACGAGTAAAACTAACCTGAGATTAATCAACTACTGAGTTTATGTCTCTGTGCAATTCAAACTCCTTGTTATCTTGCCTGTGAGAGAAACCTGTCTRTAACAAGCTTGTGCTAACATTCCCAGAGTAAACTCAAAGGTATTTTTCAGAACAAAGATATAAGAACAGAGTAATAAACGTATAGATCGTGTGATCTTGTAATGACGAACACTTATAGTAAGAGAAATTTAATATAAAGTATTCATGTAATACATCACTTAACATCAAGCATAAATCAATGATATTTAAATGAAATAATGATCACAGATGTAATATATGAACAACAAATTACAGACATAATTTAAAGTGCTGAATAAAATGAAATATCATATGCTGATAAGACTAAAGTTGTATAACATATTAACATTCCATAATGTAAAAGGCAAAATGTAATGTGAAAGCTCCTATGTTGAACTAAAGCCAARGAGTGAAAAACTTGTCCATATAGTCTTGAAAGTTGCATGTCCATAATGCATCCAAATCAAAGATGTCTTTACTATCAAGAGTGAACGATAATTAAGCTAATTTAGGATTCAAATGCTCATATCATACAAAATAGAGTTGAATCCTCCAAAATCAAACAATATTACAAAAATGGTGAACTGAAAACCACTCATACAAGAGTTGGCTTGTTCAAAATTAAACCAAAGTTTGATAAAACATAAAAAGGGGAAACTACTGAACATTTGAGCATATAATTGAAAGTTTTTTCTCCAAGCAATCAACATCACAATCTTCCTTCCATTTCCTGAGAATAACAAAACCGATTTGATATATTAGAAAAAAGCAATTACTAATTATTATTCAAAAGAGACTGGCTACAGAATCATAGATTCTGTAGCTAGTCTTATTTTTCGCAAATGAAATCAAAATTCAAATCTACCTATTTCGACTTTGATAACAGAATCGAATGAAATCAAAACAAAATCATTTTACCATTAAACATCAGCCAAAGAAGGATCTGACAGTTCAGATTTTATAATTTCTTTGAAACAGGTCCTGTTCTTAATGATTATATTTCCATCTCTCTTGATTTGTTTATTCTCCCTCTCTGTATGTGCCTTAAGATCAAGGTTCTCTTGTTTCAAAAGAGCGTTCTGAGCAGTCAAGGTTTTAAGTCGGGCATGTAAGAGAGGAACATATGTATAGTAACACTCTATCCAATCGAGGCGGATATCACAATGTACCGGGGAAATGGCAGATCGACATGGAACACAATCGACAAGGGAAGCTTCATTTTTACCTATGGTTTGTTCCAAATCATGCCTGATACCGGAAAATCCTTCTATACCCTTAAGACATGGGGGAAAATTGGTCACGAAATCATATTGTTTAACATGGGTAATAACCTCTCTCCTGGAACACTGGTTTTCTGGGAATTCACAAGCCAAGAAATCCTCTATCTCACGATCCGAGCACCGATCATCGATCTCGATCGGATTTATCGAGCTCATATGATTACCCTTTCGATTTCTTAGTTTTCTAGAAATCAAACGTCTAACATTCTTATTCCCGAAACTTAAATTCGTGTTGTGCTTTCTTTCCTTTATAGACATTTTTGATAACAGGATTATCATCAATGTTTAAACTAGAATCGTTCATAGGCACAGGAGGATCATTTTATTTTAATTCGGAAATCACTTGTTCCAGAGATCTTCCAGGTGAAAACCTACATGATAAATCTTTATCTACAAGGGCTTCATTAACAACAAAAACTGGTCAGATAAATTATGGGCCTTCAAATGAATTAGCAAACTAGATTTCAACTACAGGTCTGTCCGAGTTAGGGTTTGCAGTTAAAAGAGGGTTGGTTTTAGTGTCGGCCTGGGTGAATCCATTTCTTATCAGGAAGGTTTCCCAATTGTCACCTATCTTCAAAGGGTGATAAACCAACAAGATTTTAATGAGTCTATGGTGAAACAAACTCAAATTGATACCTTGTTATTTGTAACGCTTGGACATTTTGTAAAGACTCATCACTAGGTAAAAGGGAATATCCAACTCAAACCCTATGAAATTCATAAGCAAACGGATATGGTACAGAAAAACCATCCCGTATCAGCCTTCACACGTAACAAATTGCTTCAGAATTAAAACAAGACTATGCCATCTAGGTTTTAACAGAGTGATAGGAATACCTTTTATACAACAAGTGGTTTTACGGGAGGTCATAAATAAAATCCACGAGACTTCTTCTATTTTAGCGTTTTTAAATTGCCTCTTTCCTTTTGATTGGAGCCATGTCGCTTTGCTCACGAAATCCTCTGTCAATTCCAACTATATGTCTCCAATATTGGCTCTAAAGTCGTCAAAGGTTTGTGCAAAAGATTTTGCAACTTGGAGATTATAGCCCTCGAACTTCTTGAGGAATACATCCCACCCATGAGCCTTTAGGTCATCAATAGCGTCGTCATGGGATAGTAAATCTTGGCATCCATTCAGCTCAATACAGACTACGGGTTCCATTACCACTGTGACAAGGATGCAACAGAAATCACTCAGGATAGTTTCAGGTTCCCAACGGACGAGCAACAAAAACAGTTTTGAGCGGAAAGTGAAGGCATGAACATAGCAAAGTATGGGGGATATCATAACTTGGATAGGAGAGTTAGGGAGAACGAAAACCAGAAGTTTCATAGAATTCCAAATCATCTCTCGCGATGAGTGCCAAAACCTACAAAGTACAAAACCCTATGCGCATAATGAATAGCTTCATTAATGTTTTGGACTAGCAAGGTAAGGCGAAAACACAAGTACAACATGCATGTACTCATTGGCATGAATGTTGATATGAAAATTAAACTCATGAGAAGAATATCCACAGTTAACCAAGGTTCTTCATGCATCAAAACATTTCAACAGTGAACTATCGAACCATTGAATTCATAACAACCATAATAAAACAAAAATTCGATAATGGACTAATCAACCATTTCACAAAATTTGAACTTTAATCACATATGGGTGGCTTTTAAAACGATATTTCTAAGGTAAACGATTATGAAAACAATCCAATTTTTTATGTTTAAATTCATCCTTACAGTCATGAATTAAAACTAAAACAAACGAAAATGCAAACGAACAACTCAATAAGGTAAACTTGACGCAATCATTGCCTTGAAATATTTACAAATAGAAGGTGATGGCAGCTACAGAAAGGTATAGTCTCTTTTGATCATGGTAAGTACCGAAAATCATGTGTGGCTGCCAACAATGGCGATGCATTGAGTGAAACAGTTATATCTGCATCACAAAAAAAATGCATGTCAAGGTGAATCAGATGAAATGAATTTTAGAAATAGTTAATAGTTGGTCAAGCATACTAATCATAACTCAGAAAATAACGCAGTTTAGTATGAGATGTATTTCTTTCTAAAAAAATGTCATCCGGTATCTAACTTAGATTACGAGTGTAGCGATTGTTTATGCACTTGACTTCGATATTCTTGATAGAGCCACTGTTGCTAGAAGGTGTCCATAGCCTCGGCATGGATGTCATTTGACCCTCTCTAGTACCTCTATCCTATCCAAGAGTCATTCAACCATGATACGGTACATCTTTGAATTTTGATCAAATTGAAAACAGACTTGCGGATCTTCTTAAATCTGTCATTGTTTCACTGCTAGCAGACCCGTTCAGTACCCCGACGAAGTTACCTTGGTATCATGCATGCATTTATCCGCTGCCAGCAAACCTGTTCAGTGTCCCGGCGGGTTTACATACACTTCCCACACATTACCGTGCTTTCAACCCTCTAGAATTTGTTTATAGTTTGCAGAAATTAATGATATTCGAAAGGGTGGGGTGATACTGAAAATCTCGTAGTTTGGAATGAAAAAAATTGATCTTTAACCAATTACTCTTCTGTTTTGATGACCCTCATCATGAATTGGACACTTAGATTTCGGTTAGGAAATCATCTCGAGGAAGGGAAGGTACAGTTGAGTTGTTTTTCTCAAAACAGGGACATCATTAGAAGTTTATTAATGACAATCACGTCTACTTGTAATTTCAATGAGAAACCGGAAACACTGATTTGAACAGAGACTCATTTCTGATGATTTGAGTTTTAGCACTTACTGCTCAGGTGCTTGGGAAGTTATCAACTGCTGCTATTGAACAAAAAGTATGATTCCCTTCCACAAATTAGATGGTGACTTAGACATAATTATTCAGAAAACAAATCAAAACCAAGCAAAATGAAAAGAACCAAAATAGAAAAACAGAAAAGGAAATTAAAAAAAATATTTACAAAAGAGTGAAACAAAAAACATCAGGTGAAATACCTCTTGAGAGCCTGGCCATTCACTAGGAAAGTGTCTAGATATCCCTCCAAATTATGAAGACACAAAGAGTTGGGGCCCAATTTTTCAGAAATTACAAATGGTCCCAGCCACAAGTTTTGGAACTTGGTATGTTCCCCCTTCCCCTTGTGAGATTTATCCCACTTGAGAACCAAATCTCCTACATCGAAATTCCTATCTGAAGAAGAATTTGAATCAAACCAACTTTTTACAATTCGTTGATGTTGATCCAGTTTCTTCTTTGCTTGGTTTCTTAATTCCTCTAGTTTTAACAAGGCATTAATTCGATTTTTTAGGGGAGGGCACTCCTCTTCTTGAAATTTCTTCGACAATTGCAGAGAAATGAGTAAAACATGTGGGGGAAGAATGGATTCTCTTCCGTAAACGAGGAAGAAAGGGGAATTATCAACATAAGCTTTTGGTGTTACCCTATCAACCCAGAGTGCATTATACAGTGCATTGTGCCAATTTTTGTGATTTTCTGAAACTATCCTTTTAATAATCTTGATCGAATTTTTGTTTGTTCATTCTACTAAGCCATTTCCTTGAGGGTAGTAGCTCGCAAAATACTTCATTTTAATCCTTTTTTCCAGAGAAAAAACGTTCATATCAAGGGATGAAAAGTAAGAGGCGTTATCAAAAACTAGATATTCGAGAATGCTGAAACGAGTGATGATATGAGAGTTTAGGAAGGATACTACCTGATTTGTGTTCACCACTTTTAAAGGTACAACTTCGGACCATCTAGTAAAATAATCCGTTGTTGTCAGGATATACTTGTGTTGCTGCAAAGAAGAGGGATTAATTGGTTCTATGATGCCAAGACCCCATTGTTGAAAAGGGGAATCTACAGTAACAGACTATAAAGGGAATGTTGCATTTTTTACTTGTCCTGTAGCCTTTTGGCAGATTATGCATTTACAACACAATGCATGGGAATCTTTAAACAAGGTAGGCCAATAGTATATCGCTCTTAAAACTTTGTGAGAGGTGGTATCTCCACCGAAATGACCACCGACTTCACCTGCATGAAGTTCAGATAACACTTTTTCTGACTCTTCCTTTTCTAAACAACGCATAAGAACACCATCAAAGTTCTTTCGAAATAATACATCATTTATTAACTGGAAAGATGTTGATTTAAGCCTAAGTGATCTTCTATTTTTAGGATCGAGATTGTGGGGAGAAGATCCATGTGTCAAATTAAATTTAATGTTCTCATACCAAGAATTGGCAGTAACTTGTGCACAACTGATCTGTTTTTCGTCAAACTGATTCACAATTGAGGTGTTTATTTGGATTTCTTTTTCTTCAACTGAATCAACCACTAGCTTACATCGACCTTGACCTCTAACAATCTGTGCAAGGGTTATTTCAAGGTCATATTCTTGTAACGAATTCATCCAATTTTCTCTTTTCTCACCCAACTCTTTTTGTACTAACAAATTTCTCACAGCAAGGTAAGGAACAATAACCTTGGTTCTGGATTTCAAAAGGTAAGACCGGAAGTGTTTCATTGCTTTGTGTAAGAACCAAAAATTAACAAAGCCTGATAAAATTCATACAATTAAATATAAAATTTCTTCCAACGCATAAGTAATTCATTAATCATCATATAAGCATATAATATTCAGCAGAAATTAAATTTATCCACAGCATGAAAATAAATTACATAATCATCACATAACTCAGCAAATTCAGAAATAAAAATACCTCTGCCTGATGCTAAATTCTCGTTGATCTGGTTTTCCTCCCTGCTGCTCTATCCAATCTTTGTCTGATGCTCTAACCAAGCCCTGCCCAAAACCGACTAACCACCCAACCAGCTAGGAGCAGCCTATCCATCTCCCTATCTCCAGGATATCGAGAGGATTCCTGGCCCCCGAGCCCAAAACTCCCAGCAACCTGGTGCCCTCTGCAACAGTACAACCAACCTCCAAAACTAGAAAAATATCCCACGGAAATTTTACAGTCCTCTCCTCCCAATTTTTCATAATAATCCCCCCTTTCGAAGGCCTCTACCCAGTCATATCTCCCCCCATTCACCGACTCCCTACCCTCCATTAATGTCACCCACCTTATCCCTCCATTTATTACCCTATCCTTCCCTTTATTACCTTATCCCCTGTCATACGTAAAATCTTATAATAAATAAATTAAATTCCATTTACTATCTTATCCCCTATCATGCGTAAAATCTTATAATAAATAAATTAAAGTTATTAAGACTTGAATTCTTTATCCAAACCTTTAATGAGTTAATTAATTAACTAATTAATTAATCAACAGATATAAACAATTAATAATTAATTAATTAATATTATTAATAAATAATCATTGTTTAACTAAAATATATTAGGACAGTTAATTATTTAATTAATTATATTTGATAAACCTTAAGCATTCATTTAACTAGGGTTGTTACATACACCCACCCTTCAGGAAACTTCGTCCCGAAGTTAAAGTATTCTATGATACAAGGGAAAAGAAACATGGTTCACACATTCATAACAATTAACTGACATTATTAGTAAGTAAGCCAAGAAAACTCATACATACTATTGTACATGTACAAGAAATGCATGTGTAGCTAGTACATACAAGTCTCGTGCATGTACTAATAATTAATAACTATCACCCTTATAGTAATTTATGTATGCATCCAATCCAATCAACAAGACTATTCTTTTATAAAAGACAATAAACCAATCAAATGTTTGCGAGATCCTTTAATTACTATTATCTAGCTCAACAATGTTATTTAGACAATTGTAATTTAGTTACATAATTATGAATATATATATATATATATATTTTCTTTTCAGAAGGAAAAACAATAAATTCCACCATAAGACAAATCTCCATACACTCTCAACTATTTCTACTCATCCTTCCTCCCTAACTTACTTCCATCTTCCATTCCTATCTTTCCTCTGTTGGACCATCTTGGAGCGTCAACTATATTGACGTAACTCCAAATAGAACCCGTAAGCGAAAGTGTCGCTATCTTGACCAAGCTTCCCCAGTAGGCAACTGACAGTCATCATCACACGTCTAGGGGAGCATGAGCTAACACCATCCTCCCATGACTTCAGGTTTCAGAGGATACACGATGGGAAATGCCTCCACCCCTCCTAATCATAACTAGGGTCCACACCCTACAATGGAATATACAGTGGCACCGTGTTGCTGGGAGTTTTGTCATCATTTATTCAGTTTTGGCCAGTCTCATCACCTGAAATCCTGCACTAGTCCACATATCATAGCAATGTATCCAAACCAATATAATTTCACATACAAGGATTCATACCATATTGTTTCTCGGCCAGTGGTCATGTCATTCACTTTCATCATTATTATCCCTTGGCTATTTCATAACCCATAACCTGCAGATTAGTCTGTAACACAAACTCATACATTTCTATGCATTATCATCATGTAATTGCATACAACCATCATTTCAATTCGGTATCCATGTACCAACAACTTAACATCAAAGTTTTCAAGTTAGAAATAGATCTCATAATATCCCATACTTCAATTAATGACACCTATTCATAAAATTATCATTTACAAAATAGATTGCATCATATCCAACATCATTCTAATAGCATTTAAACCTTCACACAATATATTGCATCATATCCATCATCATCAATAGCATTTAAACATTCATAAAATTTACATTCACATAGTATATCACATTATATCCATCATCATCAATAATATTTAAACATTTATAAAATTTACATTCTCGCAATATATCGCATCATATCCATCATTATCCAAATATATTTAAACATTCATAAAGGTTCATACGTCTTAAAAGTTTAAGTGTATCATTTAATAGTTTCACTGTGAATAGAAAATAAAAGTGTAAGCCTCAGGTAATCCTGGCTGTCTAAGTCAAAAGGTGGTGTTACATACACCCAACCTTCGAGAAACATATTCTCGAGGTGGTCAAAAAAGTGAGGGATAGTCTCGTCGTAATGTCTCAGTGTCTTCCCAAGTAGTAGATCCTAGACTATACTTGTCCCATTGGACCTTAACTTGGTCTACCAGACGGTTCCTGAGCTGTCGGACTCTACGGTCCAATATGCATAATGGTTCTACCGTGAGAATTCCCATGTTCGATACCTACAATTCCTTCCAATTTAGTTTATGTGATTCATCAGCAACATAATGACGTAAAACAGATACATGAAAAACATTATGAGTTTTATGCAAGTGGGGTGGCAGTACGAGACGATAGGCAACAGATCCAATTTTCTCTTGGATTCTGAACGGTCCTATAAATCGAGGTGACAACTTTGTCCCCTTCCCGAACCGTATGGTACTCTTATTAGGCCTGATACAAATGAAAACTTAGTCTCCCACTTCATAACTTCGGTCGGTCCTGTGTGCATCTGTATAACTTTTCTGCCTATCCTGTGCTTCCTTTAGTCCCTGCCTAATCTGAATCACTTGTTCCTCCATCTCTTGAATCAATTCTGGCCCAACTGTTACTCGGTCTTCTAGTCTATCCCAACTCAACGACATTCTACATGGCCTTCCATATAGAGCTTCATAGGGTGGCATTCCGATGGAGCTATGAAAACTGTTATTGTAGGCAAACTCTATCAAAGGTAAATACTTCTCCCAATGGGTTTGATTATCCATGACATACATCCTAAGCATGTCTTACATGACTTGATTTACTCTCTCAATTTTCCCATCTGTTTCAATATGATAAGTTGTGCTTAAGTTCAACTGAGTCCCCAACGCTGACTGCAAACTTATCCAAAACCTAGAAGTGAATCTGGAGTCCCTATCTGAAATGATCTTCTTAGGTATCTCGTGCAAATGGATAACCTCACTTACAAACACACGTGCCACATCAATGACATCGTAAGTGTCTCTAACCAGAATAAAATGAGCACTCTTGGTTATCTTATCCACTATCACAAGAATGGCATTGTGTTTATGAGATGTGAGCGGCAACCCCACAACAAAATCCATAGAGATGACTTCCCACTTGGACATAGGAACATCATGTGGTTGTAGGAGGCCTGTCGGGTGATGGTGGTCGGCTTTCACTTATTGACACTCTAGGCATTTGGTGACGAAATGGACTACATCGCGCTTCATGCCTACCCATAAGAAAAGATTCCTCATGTCTTCATACATCTTCTTCACACTCGGATGTGCACAATAAAGTGCTCTATGGGATTCCTTCAGTATGATGCTTTGAATATCCCCATTTTCATGGATGTACATCCTTCCCCAATATCTCAATAGTATGTCTACTTCCAAACTATATCCTTCATACTTTGGATCTAATTTCCTCCCACTCTAGAGGTTTGAAGTAACCTCTAAATACCAACTGTCTCCTTGGAGTTGCGTCAACACGC
>ML786448.1:170288-206797 GCA_009831015.1 Picea engelmannii | reverse complement strand
AGATGTTTTAAACTTTGATGGTCCATTTTGAGCTCAAAGTTTTGCCCCACAAGATAGTGCCTCCAAAGTTTTAGAGCTAGCATTACAGCTGCCAACTCTAAATCATGAGTCGTGTATAGCTCTTCGTGTTTCTTCAACTTCCTTAATGCATAATCTATCACTCCTCCATCCTACATTAGCATGGCCCTCAACCCTTTCTTCGAGGCATCCGTGTAGACTGTGAAGTCCTTTTCCATATCCGACACTCGTAGAATTGGCGCACTAGTTAGTAACCTCTTAAGCTCAATGAATGCACTATCAAATTATTTTGTCCATTCATACCTGAACCCCTTGCACTGCAAAGTGGTGATGGGTTTCGCTATTTTAGAGAATCCTTCCACAAATCTCCGATAATAACCTGCTAGCCCCATGAAGCTTCTCACCTCATGGGAATTTTTCGGCACTGGCCACTCCATAATGGCCTTTACCTTTTCTGGGTCCACAGATATTCCTTCACCGAAAATGATATGACCTAAATAGTGGATCTCTTTCTGAAAGAAGGAACACTTCAACAACTTCCCATACAATTTGTTCTCTCTAAGGTAGGACAACACCACTCGTAAGTGTTCCTCATGTTCTCTTTCATTTTTGGAATAGATGAGGATGTCATCTAGAAAGACTTGTACAAAACAGTCTAAGTACTTATGGAATACGCTGTTCATGAGGCTCATGAATACTGTTGGCACATTGGTCAATCCGAAAGGTACTACGACAAACTCGTAATGCCCAAACCGAGTTCGAAAGGCAATTTTTGGGATATTTTCTTCCTTAATCCTTAACTGATGATACCCTAATTGCAAATTGATCTTTGAGAATACCGCTGCTCCTTTCATCGGATCGAAGAGGTCATCTATTTGTGGCATCGGGCTGTAGCATGGTTCAAGTCCCTGTAATCTATACACAGTCGTAAGGATCCATCCTTCTTCTTTATAAAAATTACTGGTGCACCCCAAGGTGAAACACTGGGCCTTATTAGCCCTAAGTCCATTAACTCTTTCAACTGCATTTGCAACTCACAAATTTCCAGCGTTGTCATCCAATACAGAGTCTTGGAAATTGGTTCTGCACCAGGTTTTAGCTCAATAGTAAAATCAAGCTCCCTCTCAGGAGGTAACCCTAGTAACTCGTTTGGAAAAATATCCTTAAATTCTGACAATACCGGGTACTAATCTAATGAGGGTCCCTTCCTTTCATTCACTACTTCTACTACATATAGTCGACGTCCTTGCCTCAAGCATCTCTTAACCTTCATAGTTGAGATAAAGCATAATGATACCCTTCTTCGTACACCCTGGATCTCTACTGGCCTTCCTTCGTCGTCAACACAGAGCACCCTTTTTGCGAAACAATCCACCAAAGCTTGATGAGCTTCTAACCAATCCATTCCAATGATTAGGTCATACGCCCCGAGAGCAGTGGCGTATACCTTCAACCTGGTAGTACACACTCTCAGGTCTACTATACAATTATCAACACTAGGTCCTACCACTTGTTTTTCCCCCGAAGCCATCTCGACTTGTTTAAAGTCATCGTGCTCATAGGCTGCCAACCCACTCTTTTCTAATGCAAATGGTGAAATGAAACTATCTGTAGCACCAGAATCAAATAAAATCTTAAATTTGATATGATTTAGCGTACCTGATGACTCCACCACCGTGGATTGATGTTTGGCCTGGCGATTATTAATTGCTGCGTAAATCTGGTGGCTGCTACTTGCTCTTCCCATCAGGGCCTTTCTTTCTCTATGCACAAATATTGATTGTAACTCTAGGCAGTCACACTAGTAATGGGGTCCTCCACATCCCCAACAAGTAACACGAGATTGAGCCTGCACACTATTCTGTGACTGTCTCTGAAATGAGTTCCTTCCCCTGAAACCCCTGCCCCTACTAGTTGTTCCCTGAGATGGTCGTGGACCTGTCTGCATCATTGGTGATGAACGAGATGCTGCACTCATTTCCATTGAAATACCTGCGGCTAATGTCCTTGGTGCGACTCTATTGCCATATGGAGGTGCCTTGAGCCCCCTTCCCTGGGAAATGTCCTAGGGGCCTTCCCTACAAATCCAGGACGATGTGCGAAGGTCAGTCTCATACCTTCGGTTAAGTTCATGTGTTCCTCTGCATAACGCGCATTTTCCATAGCTTCTTCTATTGAAGATGGTTTCCACATCCGCACCATAGACCTTATCTTAGGGTTCAACCCATAGACAAAGCGTTCTTCCTATCATTGGTCATTATCCATATATGAAACATACTTGACCAATTCCATAAACCTAATCTCATATTCCTCTACGGTCTTGTTTCCCTGTACTAGAGCATGAAATGCCCCTACCTGTTGTTCCTCATAGTAAGCTAGCAGATATTTCCTTCAGAACCTCTCCTCGAAAAGTTCCCAAGATATGGTGTCCGGAGTAAGATGCAGTTGTCTTTCCAGGTTGCCCCACCAGTTCAAGGCACTGTCTCTCAACTTAAAAATATCTATCTTCGCCTTTGAGGTGGACGCATTGTCACTTAAGGAAAAACACCTTGTCATGCCTTCCAACCATGCTTCTACGTGTTCATTGGCGCGACCCCCGGCAAAATTCAGAAGTTTAATCTTCTGCAATTCTCTAGTGATGTCTTCAAGTGGAGGTCCTCCCCCTGAATCCCTTGATGCTTCTGGATTACCCGGTCCAGATGGTATGGGTTCCAGTTCGATCCCTGCTGGTTGTCGCCCCTTTAAAGTCTCATTTATGGCCTCCAAAGAGTGCAGTATGAGAGCTAGTTTCGACGATGGTGCTGGCGGTGTTGGAGGTGCTTGTGACGATGCTCCTTTGCCTCGATTCCCTCGAGTCCTAACCATCCTGTATGATTTAACCTGCATCAACCAAAGTTGTCAGGGTGAGTTCAAGGACGTTTCAAATTTGCGCAACTTAAACTAGAAAATAGGGTTAGGCGTAAGTTTTTCTTTACTTGTCTGTAAACAAACGTTACTCTCTTTAGGGGAGGTGGCTAGGTTAGGGCTAAAGAGTTTAAGCTTGATTTCTTCGCCTAAGAAAACTATTGACTCCTCTCGCCTCATAGCTACGCTAGCTTTGCGCCATACTCGCCAATTCCTCTAGCTTACTTTCCTAGCGTGCATGAAACCCCCTCCCGCTTACCTTGGTCTAAGCCCCTAAACTTTTCGTCTAAAACTAATTAATGTGATTTTCAACCTAAAGTTGATTAATTATTAGGAACTTAAAATCTAAACTAAACTTTAACCCTARTTCCAATCRTCTTAAACAACTCATTCATTTAATYCCRTAAMTTAATATTATTATTAATTWATTTATTAAGTACCTAATTAATCATTAATTTAACTTAAATTATTCACTTTGATTAACCACCTTTGGTTAATCATATTAACTTATAATTAATTTAAAACCTAAATTTAAATATGTTTAACCTAAATTTAAATCTATTATTTAAATGTGGATTATTTAACACATGAATAATTTAATTACAAATAAATAAATAAACTAAATTTAAATGTGGACAAATTAAACAATTAATCTTAAATCTAATAATTTTAAACAATAAAAATTAAAATTAAAATTAAAACAAAGTAAAATAAATATTACGTAATGATTAAAACAATAAAAATAAAAAAAATATGAATTTGAAACGGCATCGTGGGTCCTCGCATGAGGCCCACGTGCCCTAAACCCTAAACGCACTATCTCCTTATGCCCTAACCCTAATCGACCTGCCACTTATCTCATTTGCGAACGCACCCTGAGCCTCTCCTACTCTGCAACTGCAGCGTATTTATGGGGATGGCTGGAGGCTCCTCCCTCGGTGGCTCGACGCTCAACTCTAAGAGTTGGCTTGTATATTGTTGCTTTGGTGAATGCCTTGTGCACTGGTGTTTGGCGTTGGTGCTTGGGTTGGGTTTTTTGTTTTTTGTTTTTTGTGCAGGTGCGTAGCGCACCTTACCTTGCCCCATGGGCTCCTCCTCCGTGTGCGTTGGGCGCCTGGTCTTGTATATTGTAAGTGGGTTGTTGTCGGGCTACCTCTCAGGCTTGGGCTGAGCTTGCATTGTTTTTTTTTTGTTTTGTGTGGCTTGACACTTGTGCACTGGCTAATATGTTGGAATTGTGTTTGATTAAATTGGAATTGGTTGTTGATTAAATTTACTTGTGGTTGTGGAAAGGAATAGGCCATGGTGCTTACACTGGGATTGTGTTGGTTTTGTGTTTGACATGTGGACTCAGAGTCTGGATTTGGTATTTGTGCTGATTTGATGTGGGGATTGTATTTGGTGCTCTGATGTCTGTTGCGACTTGGACATATGCGCTTGATGTTTTGATGTTTGGATGGACAAGTCAAATGGAAATGTCTTGGCGCTGGCGCTTGCCCTTGGCTTTGATGACTTATGGAATTGGTGCGTAATGCACTCTCTTTGGATCCCTAGTGGGCTCCTCCCTTCGGCCTTGGAATTTGGTGCTCGATCTTGAGTGCTGGTTTATATGCTACTTGCTATTGTTTTTGTATCGTGGTCTTGCACCTGTTAATTTTTTTTTGTTTATTACTAATTTTTATTTTTGTTTTCTGTGTGTCCAGCACACGGCTCCTCGACTGTGGTTGGGCACTGATGAGATGTTTGTAATGGTATCGTGGGATTGGTGCTTGGCACTTACCGATGGGCTTTGTGTATGGCGGTGGCACTTGGGCATTTTGCCAAGGCTACCCACTTGTGTATGGCGGTGGCGCTTGGGCGTTTGGATTGTATGTTGTTGTTTAACTTGTGGTTGTATGGTGTTGTGTGCTAATCAAGCTCTGTATGCAATTGACAGATTCACTAGTTGTTGTGTGCAGAAGTTGCTTTTGTGTGCAGACATCTTATCGAGGATGGTGCAGATAAGTAGAATAGGTAAGATTGTTACCACCTGCAAATCACTGTGTGCTATTAGAATGTAGTTATTTTCCTCGAGCATGACCCGGGCTAGTCAACTCATTAGCAAAAAGGAAAGTAAATTCTTGCAGATTTGGATTGATCTTTGTATATTGTATTTTTTTTAACCATTGGTATGTGATTTTCGCTTGTTTGAGTGGGTGTTGAAACAGTTTTGTTCATATTGTTTTGTACATACTTTCAATGGTCAATTGCCGAGTCATACAATGTTTATAGTTAGAGTTCAGCTGCTGACACTAAGAAAAGTGTGTTGTAGAAAATTTTGCTGATATTTGGTGCAAGCAAGAAATTGGCTAGACTGACTATCTGACTGTGACGATGTATGCACTCCAGGAATGATATGAGCTGACATCGAATGGCTATCTCACCTTTGAAGGGAAGCAGAGAGTGTCCTATGCCAAATGAAGGTTTATCCCTAGAATTACAGGTCTCAGATGGGTTGGAGAAGTCTCCAGTTTTAAATGAAGAAAGATCAAGCTCTGCCTCTCGTTCCACCCCTGAGTCACTTCAAGCTTCCAAACATGATCAAGCACTACTAGGTCAGGAAATGAGAATGGAAAATCATAAACGTGGTCGGGCAAGCCTTGAAAATGAGCCATGTGTTGTGTATGGCATACGGTTAATGTCATATGGCACAGGTATTGGGCTTGTATTGATTTATGGACTCACAGTTTGGCATATAAGTTAGTTTTATATGGCTTAGGTTGCTTGTGCGCATACATCACTTTTTTTTTGTTTTCTTTATTTATATTTATATGTATATATATATATTTTTATATAGTTTAAATAAATATCTTTTATATTTGTCTATTTATATACAGTCATTTATACCTCTGTTTAGAAGTTCAAGGGCAGAGAATAATTATTTGGGGAAGCATTATGTATAAATATATATATAGATATGCATATATACTAAAAAACAATTGTGTGCTTGGCTTGCAGGTTAGGTGGAGTTGGAGCTTGGAGCTCAGATTTATACCTAATTAAAGGGTTTCAGGGTTGTTTAAATTTCTGGGTGGGTACAGTTCCATTCCTAAGTTGGGTAGGCGGGTAGGTAGGCCCTTAAGGCTCCAGTGCTTCAAACTGAAGCTCTAATACCATGTGTAAGAACCAAAAATTAACAAATCCTAATAAAATTCATACAATTAAACATAAAATTTCTTTCAACGCATAAGTAATTCATGAATCATCATATAAGCATATAATATTCAGTAGAAATTAAATTTATCCACAACATGAAAATAAATTACATAATCATCACATAACTCAGTGAATTCAGAAATAAAAATACCTCTGCCTGATGTTAAATTCCCGCTTATCTGGTTGTCCTCCCTGTTGCTCTGTCCTATCTCTGCATGATGCTCTGACCAAACCCTGCCCAAAACCAACTAACCACCCAGCCAGCTAGGAGCATCCTATCTAGCTCCCTAGCTCCAGGATTCCGTGAGGATTCCTAGCCCCCGAGCCCAAAAATCCCAGCAACCTGGTGCCCCCTACAACAGTACAACCAACCTCCAAAACCAAACCCCAAAACCAAAAAAATATCCCACAGAAATTTTACAGTCCTCTCCTCCCAATTTTTCATAATAATCCCCCCTTTCGAAGGCCTCTGCCCAGTCATATCTCCCCCCATTCACCGAATCCCTACCCTCCATTAATGCCACCCACCTTATCCCTCCATTTATTACCCTATCCTTCCCTTTATTACCTTATCCCCTGTCATACATAAAATCTTATAATAAATAAATTAAAGTCCATTTACTACCTTATCCCCTGTCATACGTAAAATCTTATAATAAATAAATAAAGTTATTAAGCCTTGAATTCTTTATCCAAACCTTTAATGAGTTAATTAATTAACTAATTAATTAATCAACAGATATAAACAATTAATAATTAATTAATATTATTAATAAATAATCATTGTTTAACTAAAATATATTAGGACAATTAATTATTTAATTAATTATATTTGATAAACCTTAAGCATTCATTTAACTAGGGTTGTTACACTTTGAAAACAACATATGCTTGTTGATCTACTACTCCTTTGAAAACTGAGCTCATAAAGGAAATGCATATTTCATTGCTTTCAACGTTTTTCTACGTAAGTACTGCAACATAAGATTGGTCGGAAGAAAAGGTGTAAAGAGTGAAATCCTGAGAAAAATCATGATTCATCAAGGAAGGGGCTTCTATTATTGCTTTTCTAATCAAGTCGAAAGCCTGGATTTCTTGTGGTCCCCAACGATACAAAACATCCTTTTTAATTAAATTATGTAATGGTCTTACCATTTCTGAGAAACTTGGGACAAACCTTCTGACGAAATTAATCTTGCCCAAAAAGGACTGCGTAGATTTTTTGGAAGGAGGGGGGAGTTTAGCAATAGCTTGGGTTCTTTTAGGGTCAATAATAATTATGTCCTTAGATACTATAAACCCAAGAAGTTTTCCTTACTCTACTACAAATACCGATTTCTTAGGGTTGAGAGATATGTCGAACTTGCGGCATCGTTCTAGGACAACCCTGAGGTGAGACAAGTGATCTTTCTTGTTTTTAGAGAATACGGTGACATCATCAAGGTAGACCACTACTGACTGGTTAATGAGGCCATGGAAAGCAATATCCAGTTCTCTCTAGAAGGTGGCACCGATGTTTATCAGTCCAAAAATCATTTTCCTGTAGGCATAAGTGCTCCATGGGGTATGAAAGGTGGTTTTAAGCTAGTCTAAGGGAGACATAAGGACCTGATTGTATCCTGAAAAACCATCTAGCAGAGATAGCCTTTCGGAGCCATACACCTGCTGTAGAATTTGTTCCATTTGAGGAACGGGGTATTTGTCTTTATCAGATGCTCGGTTTAGGTTCCGAAAATTGACACAGAGTCAAATTTCACCACTTTTCTTCCTTACAGGGACTGAATTTGACACCCATTGCGTGTGCCTAACCGGGAAAATTATATTTGAAATTAACAATTTGTTTAGTTCTTTTTTAACAGTGGGTTCTAATTTAGGATGCATATTCCTCAATTTCTATTCAAAAGGCTGAGCCTGGGGTTTCATGGGAATAACATGTTGTATGATGTTGGGGTTGAATGTTTTCAAGTCATCATATGTCTAGGAAAAAACGTCTTTAAATTATTTAGATAACTTTATAAAAACATATCTTTCTTGCTCGAAACATCCCTTTCCAATATTAATATTTTGAGGATTATCCTTTGTTCCTAAATTAACCGTCTCATAAATCAAAGGAGAACTGTTAGTTTTGCAATTCACTTTCCCTCTAAATTTATCATGCAAGTCATAAATTTTTCTAATCTAACGATAGATCTGGGGATAGAATTTACCAGCTCGGATGTTGATTCAGGAGATCGAGGATCAGATATTACTATGAAATTCCGGAGGTTCTCATCATGAGTTCCTTCATCAATGATTGCACCTTGTAAGGTGTCTTCCATATGCAGGAAGTTGATAATCTACTGGTCGTGGTCGAATACTATTCAATTTGTAATGTTATCCGGGATCGACGGTCTAAACAACAATTCAATTGAAAACGCATTAGGGGAAAGACCTTCAGTGGGAAATAGTTTAGAGGCAACATTGGCCAATAAATCAGCTTCTGAATTACTCAATCTAGGAATGGAATTTATGTTGAATGCTGAAAATTTATGCATTAAACTCCATACCTTTGTTTGGTAGATTTTCAGATGTGGTGATAAGAAATGTATGGCACTTCTTACCTGCTTAACCATGATTTATGAATCCCCAAATACTATCAAATTCCGCACGTCCATATCCAAAATTTTCATGAGTCCTTGTAGAAGTGCTTCGTATTCAACCATGTTATTGGTACATTAGAACTCTAACCGGCAAGCAATGAAAGTCTTATTACCCGTGGGATCGATGAGTACACAACCAGCACCTGCTCCTTCTTTGGATTTGGATCTGTCAAAGTATAAGGACCATATCTGAGCGTCGTCAGAAGTACTCGACATACTTGGCAGAGTTGATGCCTGAGTATAGGTTACAACTTCAGATTGCTACGCAGGATTGGTGATGGGAGAGATTTCAGTCATGAAATTACCAAAGAAGGTATTCATTCACTGCGTTTCAAATGAATTAGCATATGTAATGAAAGGTTTATTTTTGTCATTCATATCGGTTACGATATTCTTAAGATAACGTTCTTTGTTTATCCTAATTTTGTTGGGCTGTCCATTTTCAGGCAACCACAAGTGAGACCAATCTATGACAAAGTAACCATGCAACTTCTCTGACCAATCCATGCTTAAAAACAAACCATAAACTTCAGGGATATCCACAACAATAATATCAATTATCTAATGAACCTTAGGATAGGATGATAATCTAATCAACACATTCTTAAGCTCACCAATAACTTTAACGTTAGTTTGATCTAGCTGAATGATTTTAAGATCAGAAGGTTTAACTTCTGCATTAATTTTTTGGCAAACAGATAGAGGCATCATGTTTGATGATGCACTAGAATCGGCCATGCAATTATGTACATTTCGATTAAAAATTTCAAAGGTTAACAAAAAAGGCAGGACATTTTTTCGAGCATTAACAGTAGAATTCTATTGATTTTTAGTTGTTGTCCCTAAAACAGTTTTATCTACATTTGCTACAGTTTTTTCTGCTAAGTCCCTTTTATCTGCAAGTTGAGATGTCATTTTAGCTGGGACATTTTTGGCTGCATTTGAATCAATTTCCACTGGTTTTTTGTTGCTAGGATCATTCTTTTTGTTGTTTTTGACGATACTTTGAAGCATTTTCTGCAAAATAAGGAGAAATTTCAGCAGCTCAAAAACAAAAATATTAGCCCTCAATTTTTTTAGATCTTCAATTAAATCATATTCTAAAACTGGGGATACCAAGCCTTGTTTAATGTTAGTCTGTTTTGACTGTTTCGGAAACATATTTTTATTCACCTCGAAAGGGGGTTTGTTTTGTGTTTTTCTTCTTGTGTTGTAGGGGTGGACAATTTCGAAGTTTTCTTGGAAAATACTATTCGACAAGTGACCAAAAACAGGAGGAGATGAATCCTCCTCTTCTGGTACCTCCTCTTCAATTGTATTGTCAGGATTTTCTGAAGGAACAGAATCAGAATTATCATGTGCTTCTAAGATGGTTTGCAAATCATATTGTAAACTTTCGAAATTTAGACCTTCTGTGGTCGGGTTTGGTCAATTAGGAGGAAAAGGTTTTCTGAAAGGACGTTTAAAACTTCATTTTCTTATGGATGCCTCCTCGACTGATCTCTTAAAGTCAATGACCTGATTAGACAATTTTTTGAAATCTTTCTGCAAGCTTTCTAAGTCTAAATTTTCTTGTTGATTCTTAAGTTGAGGTGGCCTAGTGAGAATTTCTATTTTCTTCTTAGAAGATGAGGTTGTTTCAACTTCACTACTAAGATTTTCTTTTAAGCTTAATATATCCTTTTCAATTTGGCTCGCCTCCTCAAAGGCTTCTAACAACGTCTTCTTTGTAGACCTTTTGACCCATATGACTATGTTATTGTGCAAGGCTTTAGCATAATATGCAACAATTAGACTTTTTGCAGGCATCGAATATGTAGGGATTTTGTTCTTTAACGTAAAAAATATTTGGTTAAAGTCTTTCACTTTTTCCTTAGGATTCATTTTTAAGTTGGAGAGTTCCATAACCAGGACTTCCGAAGATTTATCGTCTCCGAATTTTTCCAAGAAACAAGTTTCAAACTTATCCCAAGAGACGATGGTTTGAGGTTGTTGAGAAAAATACCATGTGGAGGCATTTCCCTCAAACGTATAAGGAAATAATATGCATACTACATCCTCATGTTCAACACTTCATAGTCTAATGGCTAACATAAATTTTTGGATGTGATCCTCAGCAGATTTCTTTGAATCTGGGTCAAATTTGGGCAACCATTTCTCCAGATGTTTTGGTAATGGGTGTTGGGGTCCGGGTACATCCATGACATCTTGATCAAGCCAAGGTATTGTAGGATTGTTTTGGTTTTCCATGGGAGTTGGTGGTGTCGAAGGCTGAGATGGTTCCAATGAAGAACTGCCTTCATCTAAACATTCTCCTCCTGAAGAGGATGGAGAAGATCAGGTGGAGATGGTGGAATATCGGGTCCTCCTACTCCAGGAGTGAGTGTTTCAGTAGGATTGGTGGTATTTCCACCTAAAGGGTTTTGGAGCAGACCAGTGCCTTGAAGTTGTTCTTGGATATCTGAGAAATCAACGGGTTGATTTAGTGGCCTACCAGGTTGTCTGATACGGGCTAAGGCACTATGTGCTCTTATGAGTGACTGACGAACAATTTCTTAGACATCGGCCCCTTGAGGAATTGGTGTGACCGGTTCAACAGGAATATCAGAATTATTGACTGAAGTAGTTGTTGTTTCAAGTGTAACGTTATTGTCTGAGTGACTACGCGTTACGACAGGAGAGAGAGTGTGTGGGGGAGGAGTCTTGCGACCTCCACATGCCATCAATTAAATCCAGGCCCTCCTTCTAGCGCCATTTTTTGACGGGCGTAAGTGACACGTTGTTAACTAGAAGGTCAAATCCGAACCGGGGTTGTCTAAATAAACCAAGCCGTTTGGAGTGAGATGACAAGATGGGTTTAACGGCTCCGTTGGCCGATTAAAATCCTAAAATGATAAAAAGAAAGAAAACTAATCTAAAAGAAACTATGATGCTATGTACATAAATTTAAATTATTTACAAGTTTAAAACAAAAACATGAGCATGTGATTATGAACATGGTATTTAAAATTTGCAAGTTTTGGTGGATGTCTTGCAAAATCAATTTTTTTTTGCAATTGTTTATGAAGTATATAAATAAAGCACATACATTTTATATTTTCTGTTTAATAATTTAAAATCTAAGAATTCACACATACCGATAAGACATAATTTGAAACAAGAACAGGATAACAGTCAAAGCCAATTTAAACTATTCCTATTTCATTAATAAATAAACCAATAACAAAAATAAAATACGAGTAAAACTAACCTGAGATTAATCAACTACTGAGTTTATGTCTCTGCACAATTCAAACTCCTTGTTATCTTGCCTGTGAGAGAAACCTATAACAAGCTTGTGCTAACATTCCCAAAGTAAACTCAAAGGTATTTTTCAGAGCAAAGATATAAGAACAGAGTAATAAACATATAGATCTTGTGATCTTGTAATGACGAACACTTATAGTAAGAGAAATTTAATATAAAGTATTCATGTAATACATCACTTAACATCAAACATAAATCAATGATATTTAAATGAAATAATGATCACAGATGTAATATATGAACATCAAATTACAGACAGAATTTAAAGTCCTAAATAAAATGAAATATCATATGTTGATAAGACTAAATCTATATTACATATTAACATTCCATAATATAAAAGGAAAAACATAATGGGAAAGCTCCTATGCTGGTCTAAAGCCAAAGAGTGAAAAGATTGTCCATATAGTCTTGAAAGTTACATGTCCATAATGTGTCCAAATCAAAGATGTCTTTACTAGCAAGAGTGAACATTATTTAAGTTAATTCAAGATTCAAATGCTCATATCATACAAGATAGAGTTGAATCCCCCAAAATCAAACAATATTACAAAAATGGTGAACTGAAAACCACTCATACAAGAGTTGGTTTGTTCAAAATTAAACCAAAGTTTGATAAAACATAAAAAAGGAGAAACTACTGAACATTTGAGCATATAATTGAAATTTTTTGCTCCAAGCAATCATCAGCACAATCGTCCATTTCCTGAGAATAGCAAAACCGATTTGATATATTAGAAAAAAAAACAATTACTAATTATTATTCAAAAGAGACTGGATACAAAATCATAGATTCTGTAGCTAGTCTTATTTTTGGCAAATGAAATCAAAATTCAAATCTACCTATTTCGACTTTGATAACAGAATTGAATGAAATCAAAACAAAATAATTTTACCATTAAAAATCAGCCAAAGAGGGATCTGATAGTTCAGAGTTTATAATTGCTTTGAAACTCGTCATGTTCTTAATGATTATATTTCCAACCCTATTGATTCGTTTATTCTCACTGTCTGTATGTGCCTTGAGATCAAGGTTATCTTGTTTCAACAGAGCGTTCTGAGCAGTCAAGGTTTTAATTTGGGCCTGTAAGAGCGGAACATCTGTAGAGTAACGCTATATTCAGTCGAGGAAGCTATCACAGTGTACCGGGGAAATGGTAGATCGACATGGAACACAATCGACAAGGGGTGCTTCATTTTTACCTGTGGTTTGTTCCAGATCGTTCCTGATACTGGAAAATCCTTTTGTACCCTTAAGACATAGGGGAAAATTGGTCACGAAATCATATTGTTTAACATGGGTAATAACCTCTCTCCTGGAACACTAGTTTTCTGGGTCTTCAGGAGCCAAGAAATCCTCTATCTGACTATATGAGCATAGATCATCGATATCGATCGAATTGATCGAGCTCAGATGATTACCCTTTCGATTTCTTAGTTTTCTAGAAATCAAACATCCAACATTCTTATTCCTGAAACTTAAATCCGTGCTCTGTGGTTTCTTTCCTTTACAAACATTTTTGATAACAGGATTATCATCAATAATTAAACTAGAATTGTTCATAGGCACAGGAGGATCCTTTTCTTTTAATTCGGAAATCACTTGTTCCATAGATCTTCTAGGTGAAAACCTACATGATAAATCTTTATCCACAAGGGTTTCATTAAAAACAGAAATTGGTCCAATAAATCCTGGGCCCTCAAATGAATTAGCGAACTGGATTTCAGCTACTGGTCTGTTCAAGTTAGGGTTTGTAGTTAGAAGAGGGTTGGTTGTAGCGTCGGCCTGAGTGAATCCATTTCTTATCAGGAAGGTTTCCCAATTGTCAGCTATCTTCGACAGGTGATAAACCAACAAGATTTTAATGAGTCTGTGGTGAAACAACTCGAATTGATACCCTGTCGTTTGTAACACTTGGACATTTTGCAAAGAATCGTCACTCGGTAAAAGGGAATATCCAACTCAAAACCTATGAAATTCATAAGCAAACGGATATGGTACAGGAAAACCAGCCCATATCGGCCTTCACACGTAACAAATTGCTTCAGAATTAAAAGTAGACTATGCCATCTAGGTTTTAACAGAGCGATAGGAATATCTTTTATACAACAAGTGTTCTTACGGGAGGTCATAAATAAACTCCACGAGACTTCTTCTATTTTAGCGTTTTTAAACCACCTCTCATGTTTTGATTGGAGCCCTGTTGCTTTTATCAAAAAATCCTATGTCAATTCCAACTATATGTCTCCAATATTGGCTCTGAAGCCGTCAAAGGTTTGTGCAAAAGATTTTTCAACTTGGAGATTACAGCCCTCGAACTTCTTGAGGAATACATCCCACCCATGAGCCTTTAGGTCATCAATAGCGTTGTCATGGGATAGTAAATATTGGCATCCATTCGGCTCGATACGGACTACGGGTGCCATTACCACTATGACAAGGATGCAATAGAAATCACTCGGGATAGTTTCAGGTTCCCAACGGACGAGCAACAGAAATAGGTCTGAGCAGAAAGTGAAGGCGTGAAAATAACAGAGTCTAGGGGCTACAATAACTTGGATAAGAGAGTTAGGGAGAACGAAAACCAGAAGGTTCATAGAATTCTAAACCATCTCTCGCGATGAGTGCCAAAACATACAGAGTACAAAACCCTATGCGCATAATGAATAGCTTCATTAATGTTTTGGGCCAGCAAGGTAAGGCAAAAACGCAATTACATCATGCTTGTACTCATTAGCATGAATGTTGATATGACAATTAAACTCATGAGAAGAATATCCACAGTTAACCAAGGTTCTTCATGCATCAAAACATTTCAACAATGAACTATTGAACCATTGAATTCATAATAACCATAATAATAATAAAAAATCGATAATGGAGTAATCAACCATTTCACAAAATTTGAACTTTAATCCCATATGGGTGGCTTTTAAAATGATATTTCTAAGGTAAAATATTATGAAAACAATCCAAGTTTTTATGTTTAAATTCATCCTTACAGTCATGAATTAAAACTAAAACAAACGAAAAACTCAATAAGGTAAAATTAACCCAATTATTGCCTTGAAATATTTACAAATAGAAGATGATGGCATCTACAGAAAGGTATAGTCTCTTTTGATCGTGGTAAGTATTGAAAATTATGTGTGGCTGCCAACACATAGATATCACAATATCTCCATTTTGCAATGCACTACCATGGGAAAACAAAATTGGACATAACTAGAATATTATCATAGTTATGGAAAATTGAAGTGTTGGCTTCAGGTGTAATTTGTCAATGATAACCATGCTCATTGTGTCCAATTTAGAAACTACCAAGCTAAATCACACACTTTAGTTTATATTTCAAGTTACAAAGGTTGGATTGAGGGCCTAATGTTTTAATTGGTGGAACAAAGACTATTTTTTTTAACTCCTTAGTAAGGGTAATAGAACATCACTATCACTCTTTGAGATATCTAAGTTCAACTTCAAAATATTCTTTCAATGGGAGATACATGGGGCCTTCATTATGTTGCACAGAGCCACACATCGCTTTAGCTAATTTAGGATTTAGAGCTACAATTGCCACCTCATGAAGAGTTTCCAACTTTAGATCCCATCCAACTTAATATTTTAACAAGTGGCATAGAGACGTAATTTGTTTTTTGAAACTCCTTACAAAGGGTAATAAAACACCACTATCATTCTTTGAGATATCTAAAATCAACTTCAAACTATTATTTCTTTGTGATATAAATGGGACCCTCATTACTTCACACAGAGCCACCTGTTGGAGAAGGATATTTTGGGACCATTTTGTGGAATCACACAAGAGTAAACCACGCGACAAGTCGTCTAAGGAACAACGAGCGTGGAAGAAAGGAAGACAGTTAGCGCATTTTCAGGGGTCACCGTGCACAGAAGGAAAAATTTAGTTGGACCTTTTGGTCCATTTTGTAATGGGCTAAGCCCTGGTGTCAATGTATAAATATATAAGGATTTTTGGGTAGAAGGTATCAAGTAGTAGGTGTGAGGCAAAATAAGCTAAGTGTGCACTCTATGCGTGAACGACAAGGAAATTTTGGGGTAGAACTGAGACATTATGTATGAGTGGAGTGCGCACCTTTTGTGAGAAATGGTGTTGAATAATAATATAAGAAGCTTGTCATTGTGGACGTAGCCTATCTTGGGGTGAACCACATTAAATCTACGTGTTATAATGTATGTTGTATTATGATGTGTTTATTTTTTGTTTTGTTTATGGTGCACATATAATGTATGGATGGTAAATATTAATATGTTAGATAATCTGTTGATTCCGCGCACATGATATATGAACGCGAGTTAAGTGAATGGTTAGGATGAATGCCTCATATTCTCCCATGACTTTGGAAACCTAGTTCCTACAGTCCCCATAGGTACCTCGAGTGAGACTTCACCCGCTTGCGGGTGATGCCGAAAGGGCCGATATCTTTAGGGTTTTGTTGGTGAATTAATGTTAAACCTCAGGTCAGCTCACTGTGCCAACAAATGGTTCTGTTGTCGGGACTAGGATCTTTCACTGAGGGGGTTGTAGAGACCTACTAAGGAAGATATTGGAAAATGGTTGGACACAAAGGAGATCAATTTTTCTATAGATCAAAATTAGAATCTGCAGATCATCACAAATAAATGGCTACAAAGGTATGTGTTTACATATTTGCATGAAATTTTATTTACTGATTTCCCAAATATTTTAACAGAGTGGATCCAGAGATTAGTTGAACAAAACATAATATTTCTCATTGTTGTTTCGAATAACTGGACTCATGAGTTAATTCAGCAAGTCAATACTCTGAGCAATTAGGTATCATGAGAAATTGATTTCTGGTTGGATAATATACTTGGAGGTTACATTACTGAAGTTGTTATAGATTGTACTTAGTCGTATAGTGTTGTTGAAAGACAATTCTTCAAGGGACCACACAAAAGATACATAAAGTCACTATCTACTTGGATTAAGATGTTGTTGTGTGATAAGGGGGTTATGAAGAGCGAATCTCTTTGCCCTAGGAGCTAAGTTCTTTTGTGCATAAGGGGGACTAGGGTCTACTGACGCAGACCCCCTACCTCTGCCTTGGCAGGGTCCGCTGACCTCCTGGTCAAGGATCGTTCAAATTCCCTTTGAGACGAAATGGCTCTTTTATTCCCTGCTAGAATCTTCAAATGTTAAAGACCATAGGTCCTTTTCTAAGCTCCGCCCATGCCAACCTGCACTAGATGTGAGCCTCCACTCCACGTGACCATAGCCTTAGCCAAAAAGGAGCACCGCGTTTCACGGCTTCGGGATTCCTGCATGCGAGTCACTCTTGACTCCTGTTTCCCGAACTCTCGATCCTCGATGTCCCGATCCCCGATTTCTCTCCAAGACCCAAAATATATGATCCTGATTTCTCCTCGATCGACGACTACGATCATATCGCGACTTTGCGTTTTGTGATGCCCTACACGAGCCAACTCTAGCTCCCCATTCCCTGAAATCCTAATTTTCGGGTTAAGCACCTAGCTCTCAACTAGCTCCTCCCTTTACCTCTGGTCCATGTGAAGCTTCGTTGTAACCTAGGTCTTATCCTTCGAGCACATCGGGACTTTACGTTTCACGAAGTTTGAACTCAACCAAAAAAAATTCCTTCGAAAGCCCAATCCCCGAACTTCTGAAATCCTTTGACCACATCAACTGTCACCCTCCTTTGTGATCTGACAACTCATATTTAATCACTATTTCAGGCCTCACGAGTTCTTGTAACTCTTCCCTTTGTCCTTCTCTAGTGGCGATTCAGCGAAACGTTGATCAGCTACCATGCGTCCCTTTATGATGGACGGTTTCGGTGGATTTGGGACTTCACGTTTCGCGAAGTCGAAAGACTTCTCTCCTAAGATCTTTCGATCCCTAAAATCTCAATATCTGCTCCGTGGCAGATCAACGGTCTATAATCCTCCTCTCGATCAACATTCAAGATCTCTCTTGCGTGAATTGGGATTTTGCGTATCATGAAGTTGAAATAATTTTCATCTTCGTTCTCCTGATTCTCGAAATGTCGAAATCCTCTCTGGACAAATCGACGGTCCAGATCTCTCCTCAATCAACGGTTCAAATCAAATCGTGATTTCACGTATCGCGAGTTCTTACAACTCAACCTTTAACTCCTCTGAGTCACGAGTCAATGAAATGTTTATATGCTACCATGCGTCCCTTCCAATGGACAGTTAGGATCGTTGCGGCTCTTCCCCTCTCAAATCTCCGACGTACATGGATTTCTACCACATGTCCTCTGATAATGGATGGTCCCGATGATGTTGGGACTTCATGTTTCACAAAGTCGGATGTCCTCCTATGCACTCAATGGACTAAATCCCATGCACCTCCTCCGGGTCCAACGACTAATGGTCCCCGCACTTTCATATCTGACAGCTGAGATCTGTTCTCCCTCCTACGATCTCATGGGTGTCTAGACATGGATTCGATGGTCCAGATTTCCTCCTATGCAGCTGATCTACGACTGTTGTGCCCTTCCTCTCGATATTATGATTTCTTCCTGACTTGGAATATTTCCAACGTTTCAAAGGATTCAACCTTTGATTCCTCTGCGAACCCTATAAATTTGGGTCTCGTCTGTGTTCTCCCTCTTGAGCTTTGGGACTTGGGATAAGTCTGCTCCTGTGCATTCCTCGTGCTATCTCCCCTAAGATTTCAGTTTGCTCAATATCTAAGGGACTTGACCCTTCTGCATCCTTAGAAGACTTCTCGTGCTCCTCTTGGCACACTCTGCGCTCAACTTTGGAACATAAAAAAAGTTCTCTCTACGCGCACTCCTTGCGCTCTGACTAGCCTTCAAATGATTGTCTTTCAATACTTCGTCCAAGTGTTGGCCTAGTGCACTCCTTGCATAGGTCTTCCTATAGAGTATTCAACAACTCTGTAAGTGTCTTTCTCCTCTGACACTTCTCCTCTTACAAAACTCGAAATAGATTTCTTCTTGGTGCACTCCTTGCACTCACTCGATGCTTTCTTGGCAGAGCTCTATAGATCCTTCACTGGTTTCGTTTCTTTATGCCTTCTCTACATAGTCTTACCTCAAAGGTGTTCAGTAACCTTGAGGCTCTCTTGAGTCTCCAATCTATCCTAGTGTTCCCTCCTGGAACGTTCTCCTCTAAACTCAACATAAATATTCAGATGCACACTCCTTGCGCTGGATACAGAACTTCTAACGTTTTGTTGTGCACTCCCTGCATAGCCAAAAGAACCCAAAACGATATAAAAGAACTCAACGAAGATGAAATAAATCTATCTTTATACTGTAAATGAAAACCTATCATACATCTACAACATTCATTCATGAAATACAAAATACATGAACAACAATATGCAGGAAAAATTGTTTTTCTATTATATCTGTGTATCTATACAGATGTTTACAAAAACTGGACTGTAATAGAGTCCCAGTTCTCTCAAGCTCTCTCTCTCTCTCATAACTTCTAAGACCTCCTAAGGCATCTCTCCTCTGACCTCTCTCTCTCATAACTTCTAAGACCTCCTAAGGACTCTCAATTACAAAAGAGGGCTCCCCGAGCTTATCCTCTTCACCGCCTTAGTGACATCGCTATCCTAGTTACGACACCATACTTCTACGGCTACATTACATAAATGGATGTCCAGACCTAACTACGATCTGGACCTGCTATAGATAACCATTTAAGGCAACCCTATCCACTACCTGTACAAAGGCGTGGCCTGGAATTTATCAACCTTACAACACGATAATCCGTATAGCGTTATTTTAAATTTAAAAATGGGAGGGTCGATGCCTCTCCCTTTCTCCATTGTGTGTCTGCATGTTGGCGCATTTTCCAAGGTGGAGAGATGCTCCTGCATCATACTCCCCTGTGTAATACCCAAGGATGTTCCCCAATTGCATTATGAATTATGATTATGTTTTTTAGGCTGGTGAGCCAAGTTTATATAAGATGGTGGACTTATGTGTTTATTAGGCGAGAGAGACTAAGTGTTGAAGGCCAAGAGCTTGGTTTTTGTACATGTAATGATGCACATTATTAATATAAAAACATCTCTGTGTGTGGACCAACCATGATGAATGAGTGATGGGGGAATAAGATTCCACAAAGTCTGGGTAAGTGAGAGGGGGTTGAAACATTAGGAGAAGGGATAATCTTAAGATCTTAAGACCTTGGGGATAATAATTAAATATTATTCCAAAGTTGTGTAAATGTTTATGTTTTATCCTAAGGTCCTGGTTGGGGGAACGTGTGAAAAATGGAGAGCATGCATCCCCAGGAGACAGGTGTCAACCTGGGCGCATGCATTTAAAACCAGAGAAGGGAGTCGTGTTGGGGGTTCGACGTCCCATTTTTCAATACTTCGTCTGAACTCGCGGGTGTCCATGATCGACCTCTGTATCAGTGTTTGTTTTGGGGAATTCTTACTTGAACTGTTAAGTCTCTGCGTGGTATCTCTATACACCCTCATGCATCTCTGAAACCAGAACCATGAACACGTCATGTGTTGCATGGTTGAGAAACCCGAAATTGCCTGAGTCGTGTTGTGTTATCCCAGTGGGTTGTTGTGGTTGCATAGTTCCTGACTGTGTGAGGTTGCTTCCTTTGATTGTGCATTGTTGATCCATGTTTTTGTGTCCTCACTATAATGGAATTGGTCAAAAGAATAGGTTTCCAAGCCTTTGAGTGACTCTCTCTAGGTGAGAGAGTGCGGGAAGGAAGTGAGAACTCCTGGAAGGGGTCCTGTAGCTACCACAGAGCTTAGAGACTTCTGGTCTGATCTGTTGTTGAAGCCTGAGGCAAGGGAGGTTTAGCAGTCGAAGGACTATACGGGTGACAGTGAAAGTGTATACTCCTCGGGTGGGATAGGCATGTGAGGAATGAGGGTCTATGAGCAGTGGGCGTAAGTGACTCCTGGGAGAGAATCCTTCCTCTGTACTATGTGTCTTTCATTGACCTTGCCTAGACTAGGATTCCTTGCCTGGTGGAGCTTAGTCCTAGCTCAGGGGTGACCTACTGCTGAGAGTGATGAGCAACGTGGTCTAAGGTTGGGAGGTTCGTGGAAGGTATGCACGTAGTTGATGGAATTACTACATTTTCAAAGATAAGTATTAGTTTGTGATTAATATTATGTTTTGCATGCCTGTGATGCTTATATGTTATCATGTATTCTGTTGGGCATATGAATTATTGTTAATGTCCTTGATGATGTATATTAGCAGTAATCATGTGCTTACTCTATATTGTTTAGAACAATATGTTAATTAGATTTAATATGCATGTTATATGTATAAGTATGAGAATGTTCTGCGTAGTAGCGTTTCTCGGCAAGTGGGTTGATGGCCGGGGATGTTACAATATGGTATCAGAGCCATGGTTACAACAATGAGCCTGGATGGGCCATGTTAGTGGAAGTTGAAGCAAGAGTTTCAGAAAGAATTGTTGTCGAAGTAGACAAAATTTGAGTTATGACCCAAGGTTTCAACGCTGAGCCTGGATGGGTCGGATAATTGGTCATTAGACCCAAGGTTTCAGGTGGAAGTTGTGTGAGGAAGAACCAATTTTTGGACCCTAGAATGTTCCTAAGTGGAAAGGGTTGCTTGGCCATGTTACAAAGCTCAAGAGGTGTAGCGATATAGTTAAACTGAAGCCGATGTGGTGTATGGCCACAGGGATAAAGAGAGCTCAACACCAGAAGTGTTGGAGCCGTAAGATCTGTTCGGGAAGAAAGGAGATCCCTCACGACTGTCAGATATAGAGCAGGTGTAGGAGAGTTATCCTGGAAACCTTTCAGCGATTTGACTATCAGGAAAAGTGAGATGTGTTGGTGCACGAACTCTCGATGCCCGAAACTCCGATGTCCTGAAAATATCTACATCGTAGATTGCAGGAAAAGAGCTTGACCGTTGGATCAAGCATAAGGTAGATCGTAATTTCAAAATTTCGGCAATCAGGAGAAACGAGATGTGTGGATGCACAAACTTCCTATGCCCGAAACTCCAAAACGAAAATCAAGTAGGGTGGGACCCAATGACATCGTCGAAGGTGACATGGACCTTCCTAGATCTACCATGTGCCACCGCCCTAGTTGGTGAAAGTTGTACTACATGGGTCTGAAGGGAAAAGTAGATCAGAATTTTAGATGTTGAAATATTGGGAAGAATCAAGTGTGGGAACTACCGAGGTCCAAAGTCCCAAAGTCCCAAGGTCCAAAGTCCCGAAGTCCCGAGGTCCGAAGTCTCAAGGTCCAAAGTCTCGAAGTCCCAAAAACTTTGAAGACGGAAATACCACAGTGGATTTTAGTCGTTGGATGATGGGTAAACGTGGATCGTTGATCCACTCAACTTCGCGAACTCAGTAATTAGAGCTCCAAGAGATAGTTATGTGTTCTTTGAAATCTCTGAAGACCGAAAGCCTGAGTAGCACCTAGTAGTTTAGCGTTTGGTCACGACTCATGATCGCATGGGTTGGGGACTAAGAAAAAGGGGGCTATCACCAGAAAGTTACAGAGCCAAGCAGAGCTCAGAAGATTCGTGAAATCGAAACGTTTTCTTAAATCGGATTGGTTTTGAATGTGTGGAATTTGTTAAGGTGAGATGGCCTAACAAATTCTGGTTGTCTGGACATTGTGATTGCAGAAGTTTGACGAGTGCCAGAACTGATTAGAATTTCCACGCAGTGAAAAGAAATGGAAGAGACACAGAATGCTTCCATTTCAAAAAATGAAAGAGAAGGAATGGACCTCCACTTGGGAGTTGAAGAATAGAACTCCAATGGGCACGGAAAGGAGATAGATAAGGAAGTAAATCTGAGGAAGATCATTGAAAAATTGTAGAAAGATGCCCAAACTCGTCGAGCAGATAGTAAAATGCTCAGGGAAACTCAGGAAAAACAAGGTGAATTCAACGTAAAGTTATTAAAGAGTTTGGAGAGAATAGAAAATAATTTAGATAAGGAGAGTGACTCAAGGAGAACAGGGAGTCACCAAACTTCTAAGGGGAGAAGATCAAGGAGTGTTGGTAGACACCATCATCATTCCAAAAGTCGCTCCAAGCGAAGGGTACATAGTACTTCAAGCCCATCTCCTACCAGAAAGCACAGGACATATAGAGTGGATGAACCGAAGGGCGAAATGAATAAGATTAAGCCTCCTAAGTTTGATGGAAAACATAAGGAGGAAGATGTCGAAACATGGTTGCTTGGCATGATGAAATATTTCCAACTGCAAAATTATTCCTCTCATGCAGAAGGAAGAATTGAAATGTATCAACTGAAGGGAAAGACATCCATGTGGTGGGATCAACTTGTGTAGGTGCAACACATTAGAGATAAATATATCACTTGAAAAGAATTCAAGAGTTATTTCGAGAATAAATACTTGACTAAAAGGTATTATGATAGAAAGATGAAAGAGTTATTTGAATTCAAGCTGGGCAGCATGACCATTGATGAATACGAACGAAGATTTTTGGAATTTTTGAAGTATGTTTTGTTCATGAAGGATGAGACTGTGAAGATTCAGAGATATCTAAGTGGATTTCCACCTTCTATTGGTGACAAGATTCAGTATGATGACCCAAAAACCATGGAAGAAACGATAAGGAGGGAGAAATGTTTTTATGAACAACAAAAAGAAAAGCCTACCTTCCAAAAGGCTTGGGAAGACAAGAAGAAATTTAAGATGGATCAGAGGAAGAAGGGAACTAAGACACCCTTTTTCATAAACATTCCTCAGGGACAACCATCTTTTAGAGAACCTAGAAAGGCATAAATGGGTGGACAAATGCCAAGACAAACACATATGGAGTGTTGATGTTGTAAAGAAAATCATTGGTACAAAGATTTCCCCCACAGAAATGATAAAGTGAGAGTTTTCCACAATGTTCTGCAAGATGAAACAGTGGAGGACATGGGCAATAGAATGCCAAGGATTTACGTAGCCCTGGACAACAAGCAAGTTGAATTTCAGTTGCACATGATTGAAGTGGAAGGTATGATTAACAACCATGCCTTTACTATTTTAATGGATTCTGGTGCTAGCCATATTTATATAGATCCTAGAGTGGTGGAAAGTTTGCATTTATCAAGAAGAAAACATGAAAAATATTGGTTAGTTCAGTTGGCTATAGGAACCAAGAGGAAAGTCATTTAGTTGGTTAAGTCATGTCCTATGGACATGAATGGACTGAGAACGAGGGATGAATTGAACATACTGCCTTTAGGCTCTTATGGTTGTTTAATTGGGATGGATTGGTTGGACCAACACCATGTCATCCTGGACTGTCGTAACAAGGCATTCACTTGCCTGGATGAGGAAGGGAATCAGAAAATAGTCCAAGGAATTCCCAGAGTTGTTGCTATCAGAGAAATCTCAGCAATGCAATTGAAGAAGTGCTACAAAAAAGGTTGTCAATTATTTGCAGCCCATGTGGAGGAAACACCCAAGGATAAGGTGTCAGGTATTGGATATCATGAGGTACTAAAGGAGTTTGAAGATTTATTTTAGGAGGTACCAGGATTACCTCTGAAAAGAGATATTGACTTCTCTGTTAACTTGATGCCTGGAGCAGCTCCAGTATCGAAAGCTCCTTACAGAATGAGTACGCCGGAGATGAAAGAACTGCAATTGCAGCTTGAGGAGCTTCTGAAGAAGGGGTGCATATGCCCAAGCATGTCACCTTGGGGTTCCCTGGTTCTATTCATGAAGAAGAAGGATGAAACATTGAGATTGTGTATCAATTTTAGACAATTGAACAAGTTAACTGTAAAGAACGAGTATCCTCTGTCGAGGATTGATGACCTCTTCGATCAGTTGAAGGATGAAAAGATATTTTCGAAGATAGACCTCAGGTCGAGATACCACCAGGTAAGGATTAAGGATGAACACATCAACAAGACTACCTTTAGAACAAGGTATGGTCATTACGAGTTCATAGTGGTGTCATTTGGGCTGTCAAACGCACCTGTTGTTTTTATGTGCTTGATGAATGGTGTGTTCAAGGACTATCTAGACAAGTTCATCATAGTCTTCCTGGATGACATTCTGCTATATTACAAGTCAGAGGAAGAGCATGAAAAACATCATAGGATGGTGTTGCAGGTGCTAAGAGAGCACCAACAGTATGCCAAGATTAGCAAGTGCTTGTTTTATCAGGTGCAGATCCATTACTTGGGGTATATTATTTTGAAAATATTGAGGCCATCAGAGAATGGTTAGCGCCAAAGAATGTGACAGAAGTCAGATCCTTTATGGGTCTAACTGATTATTACAGAAGGTTCATCATAGGGTTCTCGAGGTTAGCTCACCCTATCACTTCCTTACAAAGGAAGGAGAAGAAGTTTCAGTGGACAGAAGATTGTGAGAAAAACTTTCAGTGATTGAAGCGACTATTAATGAGTGATCCAATTCTGAGGATTGCAGATCCAAATGAAGATTTTTTGGTATGCAACGATGCATGCAAAGAAGGACTGGGAGGAGTCCTCAGTCGGAATGGATTTGTAATTTGTTATGAATCCAGGAAGTTGAAAGAGCATGAAAGGAACTATGCAACTCATGATTTGGAGTTAGCGACCATCGTTCACACTCCGAGGAAATAGATACATTACCTCATGGGAAGGAGGTTTGAATTGAGAAAAAATCATAACAGTCTGAAGTTTTTATTTGATCAACCAAACTTGAACGCTAGGTAGAGTAGGTGGCTGTAATTTCTCTGTGAATACGATTTGATATCAAGCATACAAAAGGAGAGGAGAATAAAGTGGTTGATGCACTCAGCAGGAGAGTACACGAATTACATGCTACAACCATTAGCATGTATGAAACCGATGTAAAGAGAAGAGTTTTGGAATATGCAAGCGCAGACTTGCAGTACCGGGAATTGGTAGCAAAGCTACATCAAGATAAGACGCCACAAGGAGTGGAAGATTATAAGTTAGAGACTGATGGAATACTTTTGTACAAGAACAGAGTTTATGTACCTAATGTCCAGGACGTGAAACTTATGATTTTGCATGAAATGCATAATGTGCCTTATGCAAGGCACCTTGGATATTAGAAAATTGTGGCAGTAGTCAAGAGCCATTACTTTTGGTCAGGTATGAAGAAAGAGATTGTTGAATACATCACTAGATGTATGGAATGACAAAAGGTTAAAGCTGAGCATAGGAACCCAGCTAGATTGTTGCAACCTTTACCCATTCATGAGTGGAAGTGGGAAGTGGTGACAATGGATTTCATCACAGGATTTCCTAGAACATGCAAGCAACATGATTCAATTATGGTAGTAGTGGAAAATCTTACGAAAGTTATCCATTTCATTCTGTTAAAGTCTACTCACAAGGCAGTGGAGGTTGCTGATATTTTTATGAAGGAAGTGGCACGATTGCACGGAATTCCAAAGACAATTGTGTCTGACAGAGACTCAAAATTTACCTCAAATTTCTAGAAAGGGTTATTCAAGGGATTCAGAACGGATCTAAATTTCAGTACATCCTATCATCCTGAGTCGGATGGGCAGATAGAGCAGGTGAATCGAGTGATAGAAGACATACTGAGGATGTATGTGATGGACAAACCATCGAAATGGGAAAAGTACGTACACTTGGTATAATTCTCCTACAACAATGGGTATCAAGCATCATTGAAGATAAACCCATTTGAATCACTTTATGGAAGAAAGTGCAATACTCTAGTAAGTTGGGATAACCCAGCTGATAGAGTGGTAGTTGGGCTAGAGTTTCTCAAGGAAATGGAAGAGAAAATGTTGAAAATTAAGAAGAATTTGAAAGTTGCCCAAGACAAGCAAAAACATTATGTTGATAAAAACAGAACCCACAGAGAGTTTAAAGTGGGAGATCATGTTTTTCTGAAAGTAAAAGCCAATAGAAGTTCCCTAAGGCTAGGAAATCGTTCCAAGTTGGCAGCTAGATTTTGTGGGCCATTTGAAGTCCTATAAAGGATTAAGCCAATTGCATATATGATTTCATTACCTGCATCCATGATTGTACATAATGTGTTTCATGTTTTGTTACTTAATAAATATATACCTGATCCTAATCATGTGATTCACTGGAATGCAATCCAGGTGGAATAAGAAGGTGTCCTGCAAGTGCATCATGTTCGCATATTGGACCAGAAAAGAAAACAACTTCGGAATCGAGCCATAGGACTTGTAAAGGTCCAGTGGACCTGGTACGGTCCTAAGGATGTGACACGAGAGCATGAAGATGCTATGCGAGCAGAATACCCACATTTTTTTTAAGATTTTGGAAATCTTGGTGATGTTGTGTGAAATTTTCATTGAAGACAGTGAAAAAATAAGGGGAGGGGATTGTAATACCCCAAGGACGTTCCCCAATTGCATTATGAATTGTAATTATGTTTTTTAGGCTGGTGAGCCAAGTTTATATAAGCTGGTGGACTTATGTGTTTATTAGGCCAGAGAGCCTAAGTGTTGGAGGCCAAGAGCCTGGTTTTTGTACATGTAATGATGCACATTATTAATATAAAAACATCTCTGCATGTGGACCGACCACGATGAATGAGTGATGGGAGACTAAGCTTCCACAAAATCTGGGTAAGGGAGAGGAGGATGAAAGGTTGGGAGAAGGGATAAGCTTAAGAGATTAATACCTTGGGGATAATAATTAAATATTATTCCAAAGATGTGTAAATGTTTATGTTTTATCCTAAGTTCCTGGTTGGCGGAACGTGTGAAAAATGGGGAGCATGCAGCCCCAGGGAGACAAGTGTCGACCTGGGTGCATGTAGTTAAAACTAGAGAAGGGATCCATGTTGGGGGTTCGACCTCCTATTTTTCCATCCTCCGTATGGACTCGCGGGTGTCCATGATCGACCTCTGTTTTGGTGTTTGTTCTGGGGAATTCTTACTTGAACCGTTAACTCTATGCATGGGATCTATGTACACCCTCACGCATCTATGAAACCAGAACTGTGAACTTGTCTTGTGTTGCATGGTTGAGAAATCTGAAATTGCCTGAGTCATGTTGTGCTATCCTAGTGGGTTGTTGTGGCCGCATTGTTCCTGACCGTGTGAGGTTGTTTCCATTGATTGTGCATTGTTGAGCCTTGTTGTTGTGTCCTCACTGTAATGGAATTGGTCAAAAGAATAGGTTGCCAAGCCTGTGAGAGACTCTCTCCAGGTGAGAGAGTTCACGGAGGAAGTGAGAACTCCTGGAGGGGATCCTGTAGCTGCCACGGAGCTCGGAGACTTATGGTCTGGTTTGTTGCTGAAGCCCAAGGCAAGGGAGGTTTAGTAATCAAAGGAATGTCCGGGTGACAGTGAAGGTGTATAATCATGGGGTGGGACAAGCATGTGGGGAATGAGGGTCTGTGAGCAGTGGGCATAAGTGACTCCTGGGAGAGAATCCTTCCTCTGTAACTGTGTGTCTTTCGTTGACCTTTCCTAGTCTAGGATTCCCTACCTAGTGGAGCTTAGTCCCATCTCAGGGGTGACCTACTACTGAGAGTGATGAGCAGTACGATCTAAGGCTGGGAGGTTCGTGGAAGGTTTGCACGCAGTTGGTGGAATTAATACATTTTCAAAGATAAGTATTAGTTTGTGCTTAATATTATGTTTTACATGCCTGTGATGCTTATATGTTATCATGTATTCTATTGCACATATGAATTATTGTTAATGTCCTTGATTATGTATATTAGCAGTAATCATGTGCTTACTTTGTATTGTTTAGAACAATCTGTTAATTAGATTTAATATGCATGTTATATGTATAAGTATGAGAATGTTCCGCATAGTAGCGTTTCCCGACAAGTGGGTTGATGGCAGGGGATGTTACACCCTGCTAGGAAAAACATGAGCTCCTAATCATGAGCTCCTCTTCTCCAGTGTTGAAATCCTCCTGGATCCCAAACCTTCCCTTGGAGTTGTCCTCTTGCTCCTTTGCTTCATTGTTGTTGTTGTTTCTCTTGCAGTCTCTCCTATGTTTAGCTCTCCTTTGCTACATTCTTTAACTGACCTTGACATCAACTTCCTGATATCTTCTATCACCATGTCCAGCTGCTCCAGTGGTTGGCCCTTCTTATGCAGTCTCCTCTGCTGCACCTCCTTATCAATGGGTAGATCATCATGATCCCCCATGTTGTTTTCTTCTTCTGTGGCATTATCTTTCCATTCTACTGCAGACTCCAGTTCTGCAGTCTCTGCTTGACTGAATTGACTAACTTGTTTCTTTTCATGATGTCTACTCCCTCTTCTTCTGCAGGCTCTAGTTTTGCAGTCATCTCGTGTTCAACTCCCTGGATGAAAATTCTAAGAAATTCTATCGAATGCTCCTCTCCTGAAATTTGCATGACTGTCTTTTGGAAGCCATTTATTGGTTCTAGATTGTCCAACCAATCCTCCAACATCCTCAATTCTATCTCTCATTGAGTGAGAAATTCATCTGAATTCTCCTCTTTTTATGCTAGGGCAGACATCAGTATCTGCTCCACTTTGATAATCTCTACTGGTTGTCTTTCTTCTAATGCACCTGTATCACAAGCACAGTTAGATTTAAAATCATTTGGCCCCATGGCCTCCTTCTCAGATTCTTGTCGCACTACCTCCTCATGTGCAACTATTGTATCAGTCTTTGCTCGACTATTTGGCAGGAATATTTGAATTCCCCCAACGATCAGAACACACCTCTGATCCTTCTCTGTTGCGATGGGAGTATTTAACTTCTCATCATCTGCATCCACATGGTTTGCAAACCCACATGAATCCTCTCCTATCATCACTCCTCGTTGATATGAACTCACTCCTAAATTCCTGAGACCTTCAATGAGTCTCACTTCCCTCCCTCTGCCCACCTAGAAATTTGGGAATTTTTTGTTGCCCCGCTGGTATTCTATGAGGTCAACCGACCCCATCTCATTTCCCACCTGGAAATTTTAACTTTCAGCACTACTCCCCTGGCAGTACGCGAGACCTTCTACTGATCTCTTTCCATTTCCCACCTGGCAACTCAAAAGTTCACTTCTGCCCACCTGGCAATTTATGAGATCCTCTGATAATCTCATATCATTGCCCACCTGGAAATTTGAACTTCCACTACTGCCCTCTTGGCAACCTATGAGACCATCCACAAATCTGATTTCATTGCCCACCTGGCAATTCAAAAATTCATCTCTGTCCTCCTAGAAGTTTATGAGACCTGAAACTGATCTCCCTTCCTCATCACTGAGGGTTTCTCCAACTTCTAGCTCACAGATGCAAACCATCTCTATGTCACTGAGGGTTTCATCATACCTCAACCACTTTCTCAAATCTTGTTTTTTTTCCTGGCCAACAACTTTTGAACAGGCCATTTGGCTTTCCTGTTCAGAGGCCATTTGTACCTCCAGTGTACTTTTGCCTCCTACTGCATTTGAAATGAAAGCTTCTCCATTTGTTCTCTTATCTCACTGAGCTCTTGGTCCATCTCAGCCTTTCTATTCTTCTTGCGGCCTTCTCTTCGAACACACTCATGTCCTTCAGTAACAATTTCCACCTTTTGTCTGCCCTCCTAGCAAACCTATGGATCACTCTACACCCGAGAGCATCTCCATATTCTCTTATAGCTCACTTGGTTGTTTAAAATTTTGTTGTTGCGTCCATGAAACAACCCTCTTACAGAGCATCAACAATGTTCCCTCCTTTCACCTGTTTTCTATAGGAAAAATCTTGTTTATGATACCGCCTGATGTTCTCACGTCATCTCCTTCCACTGTCTCTTCTTGTTTGTTGTCTGCAAACAAAATTCAGTCTTCCACTCTTTCTCTTTCGCCTGAAATATACAGGCAAAAATTCTGCTTTGATACCACCTGACGGTATCAGACTATATCATTCTCTTCCTTCACCTTTGCCTATGATCTGTAAATAAATTATTTTCTCTGATACCACCTGACGTAGAACCCCTACCTCTGCCTTGGCAGGGTCTGCTGACCTCCCGATCAAGGATCATTCAAATTCCCTTTGAGCCGAAATGGCTCTTTGATTCCCTGCTGGAATCTTCAAATGTTAAAGACCATAGGTCCTTTTCTGAGCTCCACCCATGCCAACCTACACTAGACGTGAGCCTCCACTCCACGTAACCACCGGCGTGACCACAACCTTAGCCCAAAAGGTGCGCCACGTTTCGTGGCTTCGAAATTCCTGCATCCGAGTCACTCTTCACTCCTGTTTCCCAAACTCTCAATTGACAATTTCTCAGACCCAAAATCTACGGTCATGCTTTCTCCTTGATCGACGGCTACGATCGTATCATGACTTCTCATTTTGCAATGCCCTACACGAGCCAACTCTAGCTCTCTATTCCTCGAAATCCCGATTTCTGGGTTAAGCGCCTAGCTCTGAGCTAGCTCCTCCCTTAACCTCCGGTCCATGTGACCCTTCGCTGTAACCCAGGGCTTATCCTCTGGGCATGTCGCAACTTCGCGTTTCACAAAGTTGGAACTCAACCCAACATTTTTCCTTCGAAAGCCCAATCCCCAAACTTCTAAAATCCTTCGCCCAGATCAACGGTCACCCTCCTTTGTGATCTGATGGCTCAGATTTAATCCCTATTTCGGGCCTCGTGAGTTCTTGTAACTTTTCCCTTTGACCTTCTCCAGTGGTGAGTCAGTGAAACGTTGATCGACTGCCACGCATCCCTTTCTAATGGACGGTTCTGGTGGATTCGGGACTTCACGTTTCGCGAAGTCGAAAGACTTCTCTCCTCATATCTTCCGATCCCTGAAATCCTGATATCTGCTCCTCGACAGATCAATGATCTATAATCCTTCTCTCGATCATTGGTCGAGATCCCCCTTTCGCGAATCAGGATTTCACATATCACGAAGTTGAAATACTTTTCATCTCTATTCTCTCGATTCCCGAAATGTCGAAATCCTTTTTGGACAAATCGACGGTCCAGATATCTCCTCAATCAACGGTTCAGATCAAGTCGCAATTTCGCGTATCGCAAGCTCTTACGACTCAACCTTTAACTCCTCTGAGTCGTGAGTCAACGAAATGTTGATCTGCTTCCATGCATCCCTTTCGATGGATGGTTAGGATCGTTGTGGCTCTTCCCCTCTCAAATCTCTGACGTACATGGATTTCTGCCACGTGTCCTCTGATAATGGATTGTACCGATGATGTTGGGACTTCACATTTCATGAAGTTGGCTCTCCTCCTGTGCACTCAATGGACTAAATCCCATGCACCTCCTCCAGGTCCAACGGCTACTGGTCCCCGTGCTTTCATATCTGACGGTTGAGATCTGTTCTCCCTCCTATGCTCTCCTGGGTGTTTGGACGTGGATTCGATGGTCCAGATTTCCTCCTCTGCATCTGATCTACAGTTGTTGTGCCCTTCCTCCTGAGCTTATGATTCCTTCCTGACTTGGAAGATTTCCAACATTTCAAAGGCTTCGACCTTTGATTCCTCTGTGAACCCTGTAAATTTAGGTCTCGTCTGTGTTCTCCCTCCTGAGCTTTGGGACTTGGGATAAGTCTGCTCCTATGCATTCCTCGTGCTATCTCCCCTGAGCTTTTAGTTTTCTCAATCTCTAAGGGACTCAACCCTTCTGCGTCCTTAGAAGACTTCTCATGCTCCTCTAGGCACACTCTGCACTCAACTTTGGAACTTAAAACAAGTTCTCTCTCTGCGCACTCCTTGTGCTCTGACTAGCCTTTAGATGGTTGCCTTTCAACACTTCATCCAAGTGTTTTCTTGGTTCACACCTTGCACAGGTCTTCCTCTAGAGTATTCAACAACACTGTAAGTTTCTTTCTCCTCCAACACTTCTCCTCTTACAGAACTCAAAATAGATTTCTTCTTGGTGCACTCCTTGCACTCGCTCGATGCTTTCTTGGCAGAGCTCTACAAAACCTTCACTATTTTTGTTTCTCAGTGTCTTCTCTACACAGTCTTACCTCCAAGGTGTTCAGTAACCTTGAGACTCTCTTGAGTCTGCAATGTATACTGGTGTGCCCTGTTGGCACGTTCTCCTCTGAACTCAACATAGAGATTCAGATTCGCACTCCTTACGCTGGATACAGAAATTCTAACATTTTGTTGTGCACTCCCTGCACAGCCAAAAGAACCCAGAACGATATAATAGAAATCAATGAAGATGAGAGAAATATATATTTATGCTATAAATTAAAACCTATCATACATCTACAACATTCATTCATGAAATATGGAATACATGAACAACAATATGTAGGAAAAACTACTTTTCTATTATATATGTGTATCTATACAGATGTTTACAAAAACTGGACTATAACAGAGTCCCAGTTCTCTCAAGCTCTCTCTCTCAGAACTTCTAAGACCTCCTAAGGCCTCTCTACACTGACCTCTCTCTCTCAGAACTTTTAAGACCTCCTAAGGACTCTCAATTACAAAAGAGGGCTCCCCGAGCTTATCCTCTTCACCGCCTTAGTGCCATTGCTATCCCAGTTACAACACCATACTTCTACGGCTATATTACATAAAAGGATGTCCAAACCTGACTACTATCTGGACCCACTATAGATAACCATTTAAGGAAACCCTATCCACTACCTGTACAAAGGCGTGGCCTGGCATTTATCAGCCTTACAACACGATAATCTGTATAGGATTATTTTAAATTTAAAAATGGGAGGGTCGATGCCTCTCCCTTTCTCCATTGTGCATCTGCATGTTGGTGTGTTGGTGCATTTTCCAAGGTGGATAAATGCTCCTGCATCATCTAACTAGGGAATGGTCTGAGTTTTGCAGGAAGAATGAATGAGGAACAGATGGGTTGATGATGTTGAGAGAATAAGAGTCTGCAACAAATGAAGAGATTGGAGTATTGCGCAGTGGTAAAATATTTAGGTCGATTATGAATAGGACTGTGGCTGATAGAGAGGAGAAACACAGTGAGTTTGAAGAGAGAGACATTGGCATAATAATCCAGATCATACTATGAACAGAAGGTCAACTCAGTCTAGTAGATGAAGATCCCACTCAGGCCAGACTTTGTGTCGAACCCACAACCCCTTGTGCATCTCCAAGGTCCTAAGAAACTTTGTCGATTGTAATTAGTAAGGGAAGTAAGTATAGAAGTCATAACAATGGAAGTAGTACAATAACCCAGCTTCAGATAGTATCACCAAAGAAGAATATTGTGCATAATACGATGACAGTATTAGATCCCACTTTAAGAATGCTTGTCTTTCATGGGGTAGGTTCAGAAGACCCAAAATAACATTAGTTCATTTTTGAAAAAATATGGACTGTGAAGAACATCCAGGTGATGATGTGAAGATTGCACAGTTGGCAATGACATTCAGAGACTGAACATTACTATGGTACATGAAATATCATACTACTACACCTACGTGACAAACTAGAACATTAGCATATGTAAGACAATCTCTATTGAAAGAGTTCGAGAAACCTACGTCTGAGTCACAGTGCATTACAGAGCTGAAGGACATCAAGCAGATAGTGAATGAATCGGTGTGGGATTATGATCAAAGATTTAAGATACTGAAGGATCGGATGAACTTATAGATTCCAGATGAACAACATAGGGAGTGGTTTAATGCAGGATTGTTGTCACATATACATTGCCCTTTGACACAACAGAAGATTGTGTTGCAGTCAGAAGCCTTAGAAATTTATATGAAATTAGAAGTGTTATCGCGCAGTTTGTACTTTTAGGTTATAAGGCTAAAGGATAAGGGTCAAACTGGCGTAACAAGAACCTCCCCACCCAATGTCACCTCGATGGGGGGATCTTTCTGTTTAGGGAGGTTATCCCAGGGGAGACGTCCCTGGTAACCTGGGGTTTGAAGAGGCAAAGAGTAAAAGGTCAAAAGTTAAGGTTATCCCTCCTCGCAGGTTACCACCAGTATCAGATATTCCGGCTAATCAGCCAATAAAGAAGTGAATTCCTTGTTGAGAACACCTTCCCGGAACAAGACAATAACAACAATATATGTATATTTGCAGGCTATAATTCAAAAGGTTAGTACTTCTTAATTATCTAATTTCATTTAACAAGCAATATAACATATAAGATGAGGTCAACGTTCTACTAATTAGCCAATGAAAAATCACCAATTCATCAATATCTATCACAAAATGACCAAGCCAACAGTATTATCAATCAAAATTAGCTCAATAAAGGCCTGACGTCATCATTAATTGCTGATTTAGAAGGGTTGTTGCGTCAAGTATGACGTCAGCCCTAGTTAGTGGCGTTAGGGTTAGTTAGGGTTTCAAAAAATTAAAGTTTTAAAAGATGAATTTGCACACTTCAAGCTCAACGTTGGAAAGAATACCAGTGCCTTAGGGTAAATGGAGTCAAAGTAAGGGAAAAAGATCTTAGGAGGATTAAAATTTAAATACTGGAGGGTAGGGTTCTATGGTGCTGCAATGGTAGGGCCCTAGAATCAAAACCCTAAGGGAAGGAGGCTCATTCCGGTGTTGCTTAAGCAAGGCCTCATGCTCCTTCCTCTTTCTCTAAACACACTTGGCAAAACGGCTAGCCTCAAAGTACAGATCTAAGGGAGACAAGTGTTGCAGGAGCAAGGCTTTTCAAACCCTAGAAGGTTAAAACCCTAGGTGTAGAATTAACTAGGCCTAGGACGTCTCCTCTCTTCAACCTATAACTTTAATGCTAACTCAGAAAAAGGGGGGAATAGTGTAGCAACGACTAGGCTATATCTTCCTTTTTCAATGGCTAAAATGTATTTCTCAAGCATGGGGACATATAGCAATGACCTACTAGTGTGCTTGTTACCTAGGGTTTCAAGATTTAGCAATACAATAGCAATATAATAGCAAATGTAAGAAATTTAGCCTACAACCATTCACTTAAGAAGTTTTGCATGAAAAATTTACTTGCATATCATGAAGATTGCATAATCAAACCCTAGTTGTAAACCTTCCATGAGAGAAACACCATAAATGCCAAGAGAAATCCTCCAATAAGAGTTGTGCCTCACTTCCAACACCAAAAATACCAAGCAAAAGGCTAAAAGATAGTCTCTCACAAGAGAGTGAGTTGTGTTATGTTCAAAATGAGGAAAAACGTCCTCTATTTATACCAATCCATGACCTTTGAATTAAAATTTAGGTCATTAAAACAGCCGACAAGGCTGACTATAAAATTTACACTCTTTTTACATTAACTGCTAGAAAAATGTCATAATATGAGTAAAAAGAGGGACGTCAAGCCCTTCTGAGGGAGATGTTGGCCCTTTTTGGGAAAATCAAGCATCCAAAAGCCAGACGTTGGCCCTTCTAGGGCTCCTCCAAGCTGCCACACGTGCCAAATAGCTCCATCACACTGCCACACGCTCAGGATAACGTCCTGCTTTGTTGGGTGATGTCCTGTCCATCAAGGGAAAACGTTCCATCTGTAGTGGATGATTC
>ML786448.1:118057-170048 GCA_009831015.1 Picea engelmannii | reverse complement strand
AAGAGGAAAGTTTCCACAGAAGATCATTCAAGCCATGTTCATGAAGTGATATGGTCTAGGGATGTCCAGTCATAGTGAAGACTAGGGGTAGGTGTTGTCCGTGGGTGCCTTTGTAGGAGGTGAGCTGTACCCGTCATGGATGCACTTTTTCCAAGCCCCTTTATTACCTTTATTCTTTATTTATTTCTTTTTTCTTTCTTTTTACTTCAAGGTCTTACCAGAGGACACTGCCTTGGCATGGTGACCAGAGATGACAGTGTTACCCACTGGTATTTTCGTAGAAATGATAAGGTTGGCTCGTGATGAGACCCCCTTTCCCTTAGCCATGCAACCAAAGGTCATTTCTCTAGTGTGGTGACCATATAATGGCAATGTCATACTGCTAGATACCTATGAACATAATGGGCTGGCTCATGATGAGACCTCCCATCCTCTTGGTTAGGTATTGTTTTTTGTTGTTTTTCTTCAGGTCCCTTTTGTTTCTTATCGAGAGGCCTTTTATTGCCTTCTCGGGGATCCCTGGGCGAAGCATCTCTAGGTTTATTTCCTATGGCTTTTATCTTTTTCCAGCTGCTTTTACCCCCTGGGCCTTTAGCCCCTTCTTCCCACAAGACAAATATGTAACCCCTCAAGTAGGTCATCCTAATGCCCGGACTAGGGGAATGAGATGGATGTATGGGAGATCAGATGTAAAGTGATAGTATGGTGGGAGCGGACGATGGCTCTTCAAATCCCCCCTGGTGGCTAACCAAAACCCATGAATACAAGCTTGCTAGGGCACCCCGTTAATCCCCCCAACAATGGTCAAGTGGATTAGTGTAAGATCCAAGCAGTTGTCAGAAATGTAAGGAACCTGGTGCATATATAAGAAAGTTATAATGATCAAACATGACACATACCATGATACCTTGGACCAATTACCTCATGGAGCAAGAGTCTTTTCTGATGCAAGTCCAATCCGATGGTGATGGAAGCTGTTGCTGCTAATAGGACAAGTCTGGCGAAGAAAAAGAAGGATGGGCCCTCCAGGGCCATGCTCAGGTCAATCCTACTCTCGGTACTCCATGTCTAGGACCCGTGGGCCTCGAGACATGATCTCCTAGTTATCCCTAGAAATTGGGGATAACATCTGGCTCCAACTAGGGGACATGTGCTCACCGTAGAGCACATGAGAACCTCAGCATCTCTGGCATAAACCTGTAGACCTTCTCACACTTGAAAAGAAAGCATCAGCAACAAAAGGTGGGGTGGTATTGCCACCCCGCAAAATATAACATGTATACATATGAGATAAAAACAATCAGATGCATATGAGGAAACAAACATGAAATGCAGATGGTATAATACACAGAAATGCCTACCTAATCATACTTACCTGTGAAGTCAGGTTACCCCACCCTGGTGGGGTTTGAGGAGGTGCCCACTGACGGGCACTGTGCGCCTTCTTCCCTCTAGTGTAGATAGGTGATAGGAGTCATTAACTGACTTTCTCCCAACCTTAAAAGGGCCAAGCCAACAATGATTGTTTTCTTTAGTAGGCTTCCCTTTATTGGCATCCCACATCCAAACCATGTCTCCCTCCTTGTACTCTTTGACTCTAAAACTGGTCGTTCCTTGAATAACCTTGGTGTATTGTGTAGAGGGAGGTGGGTGGGATTCTACTATAAATATTTCCTGCTGTGAAGGATGGATCTGTACATCACTTTCCATCTTCTTTAGTATTTTCGCAGTCTCTGATTCCTGAGCTTTGAGATCGTCCATGAGTTGTTGGTATTCTTCTTTCTTGGGCCATTCAATCTGATTCGAATTTTCCTCCTTTTCAAAAGACGTATCTTTTGGAGAACATTTATGAGGAGTTGATTCGGTTTTGTCATACGCTTGGTCATCTTTGATGGAATCACTGGACTTTTGCTCATAAGTTGTAGTTACAGGTACATTTTGGATATGACCAATAGTTCCATCTTTCAATGGCCCATCTGATCCTTGGAAAAAGTTGTCAAATCGCTCTTTGATAGATGGTACCTTGATAACTTCTCTCAAAGGGATGGTTACAAGCATCTTGGATAATGCCCCTTCAAGGTCAAAATTCATATTAACCCTTTCAGTATTGGATGTTTTAGGAAAGATTACATCCACAAGTGGGTTTTTTGTTTGGTCAGTGGAAGGTTGGTTCAACTTCTTTCTTCTATAGACCTGGAGCTCTTGTTTCTTTAGCTTCTCTTTTGATTCCTGGTCTAGTTTGTTTATTACCGCCATCCTGGCTGACCTGGTTGCTTCTTTGATGGCCTCTTGATGCTCTTCAGTGGTGATATTTATTTGAGGGCCTTCTATGAAGTAGTCTATATTCTTTACCTGTTGATGGCCACCACTACTACAAGGACATTCATGTTCCCAATGTGCTTCACTGCATTGAAAACACCAAGGGTTTTCATCCACAATGATGTTGTTTGGAACTTTTATGTCTTTGAAAACATCTTTGTTCCACTCGACGAAATTACCTTTTCTCTATATTGGATAGCCATCTTCGTCTGAATCTTCTGAGGTATCAAAGGCATTATCAGGAAAATCACCCCAATTTATGTCTTCTCCTGTCAAGGGAAAAGTGGGACCATCTTGAAACAAGTATGGATCCATTAAAAGGGGTGTTTGTTCATCTTTCTCAGAATGACCAGCATGTAATAGTGTGGGGATCCTCTTAAAAGGCAATTGGTCATCTGAGTCCTGCTTTTTTAGAAAAGACATTTCTAACATTTCACGAATCCTTTTAACCTTTTGCAGGATACAAGACATACTAGTTCTTGGGTCAGTTTCTTCAATCTTATCGGCTTCACTCATATCTTGATCTTCCAACATCGGTGTGTCCAAGACAAACAAGGCATCTTCAAAGTTAGGTTTTTTGTGAGTAGCCATGCCCAAATCCTTGGATGGCTCATGTTGTCTGGAGGCATTCAAAGAATTGTTCGTGTTTGAGAAGGTTGTGTTCCATTTCCTTTTGGGAGGCATGAGTTTTACTTCAAGAATTTCTGGGAATTTAGGCTCAGATTCGGTGACATCCTCATCACTAAACTCTTTGTGGTCATTATTGTGCGAGAGATTGACTTGATGAATGTAATCTTCGAACTCAAGGTTCTGCTCAATCCTGCTAGCAAGGTCTTGTGCTTCTTCTAGACTCGAGGGTGACTGATCTTTGAGAGTAAACTGCAAGACCCCTTCCAACGAGTTCAAGTAGTGTTGGAGGACAGCTTCTTCTGAGAAACTAGGCTTGATCTTCTTGAGTAAAAGGTTGAACCTATCATTGAAATACCTAATGCCCTCACTAGAGGCTTTGCAAATATTAGTGTATTGAGAGTAAAGGGAATCCATGCTTTCTTTTTCACACCAATCTTTCTGGAAGGCTTGTTCAAGGTCTTCARGGCTTTTGATGCTTCCTTTCGGGAGTTTGTTAATCCATCTTCTGGAACTTCCGGTGAGTGAGCTCACAAAGAGCCTTAAAAAGACATCGGGGTGTTCTTGTTTGGATTGGTGAAACTGGAAAGCATCACAGAAGTTAGTCCAATGAGAATTATCATAGGATCCATCTTCCCCTGAAAACTTAGGTATCCAGGACTCGACCTTCTTGGGTAGATCATGTAACCCCCCTTGGGTGTTAGGTAATATTAAAGGACCAAAGAGTTCTTTATGAGACCATTTGGGAGAACTTACAGGGGTGACAAGATTTGTGGAGGTCATAGTAGTAGATGCAGGAATATACTGATGTCCACTACGAGTCGTCATTAGCTATTTGTGGAGTCGCCAGATGATTTGCTTGAAATAATCAAATAAAAGGGAAAACACCCTAGTGGAGTCGCCAGGTAAGCTTGTAAAATAAGGCTCTGAGGCAAGGCTTACCAAAAAGGTTTGTCATCTGAGGAAGATTGACTCAGTGTTCCCCAGCAACAGCGCCAAAATGTTATCACACAGTTTGTGCCTTCAGGTTACAAGGCTAAAGGATAAGGGTCAAACTGGCGTAACAGGAACCTCCCCACCCAATGTCACCTCGATGGGGGGCTCTTTCTATTTAGGGAGGTTATCCCAGGGGAGACATCCCCGGTAACCTGGGGTTTGAAGAGGCAAAGATTAAAAGGTCAAAAGTTAAGGTTATCCCTCCTCGCAGGTTACCACCAGTATCAGATATTCCGGCTAATCAGCCAATAAAGAAGTGAAGTCCTTGTTGAGAACACCTGCCCGGAACAAGACAATAACAACATTATATGTATATTTGCAGGCTATAATTCAAAAGGTTAGTACTTCTTAATTATTTGATTTCATTTAACAAGCAATATAACAGATAAGATTAGGTCAACGTTCTACTAATTAGCCAATGAAAAATCACCAATTCATCAATATCTATCACAAAATGACCAAGCCAATAGTATTATCAATCAAAATTAGCTCAATAAAGGCCTGACGTAATCATTAATTGCTGATTTAGAAGGGTTGTTGCATCAAGTATGATGTCATCCCTAGTTAGTGGCGTTAGGGTTAGTTAGGGTTTCAAAAAATTAAAGTTTTAAAAGATGAATTTGCACACTTCAAGCTCAACGTTGGAAAGAATACCATTGCCTTAGGGTAAATGGAGTCAAATTAAGGGCAAAAGATCTCAGGAGGATTAAAATTTAAAGACTGGAGGGTAGGGTTCTATGGTGTTGCAATGGCAGAGCCCTAGAATCAAAACCCTAAGGGAAGGAGGCTCATTCCGGTGTTGCTTAAGCAAGGCCTCATGCTCCTTCCTCTTTCTCTAAACACACTTGGAAAAACGGCTAGCCTCAAAGTACAGATCTAAGGGAGAAAAGTGTTGCAGGAGCAAGGCTTTTCAAACCCTAGAAGGTTAAAACCCTAGGTGTAGAATTAACTAGGCCTAGGACGTCTCCTCTCTTCAACCTATAACTTTAATGCTAACTCAGAAAAAGGGGGAATAGTGTAGCAACGGCTAGGCTATATCTTCCTTTTTCAATGGCTAAAAATTATTTCTCAAGCATGGGGACATATAGAAATGACCTACTAGTGTGCTTGCTACCTAGGGTTTCAAGATTTAGCAATACAATAGCAATATAATAGCAAATGTAAGAAATTTAGCCTACAACCATTCACTTAAGAATTTTTGCATGAAAAATTTACTTACATATCATGAAGAATGCATAATCAAACCCTATTTGTAAACCTTCCATGAGAGAAACACCATAAATGCCAAGAGAAATCCTCCAATAAGAGTTGCGCCTCACTTCCAACACCAAAAATACCAAGCAAAAGGCTAAAAGATAGTCTCTCACAAGAGAGTGAGTTGTGTTATGTTCAAAATGAGGAAAAACGTCCTCTATTTATACCAATCCATGACCTTTGATTTAAAATTTAGGTCATTAAAACAACCGACAAGGCTGGCCATAAAATTTACATTGTTTTTACATTAACTACTAGAAAAATGTCATAATATGAGTAAAAAGAGGGACGTCAAGCCCTTCTGAGGGAGACATTGGCCCTTTTTGGGAAAATCAAGCATCCAGAAGCCAGGCGTTGGCCCTTCTAGGGCTCCTCCAAGCTGCCACACGTGCCAAATAGCTCCATCACACTGCCACACGCTCAGGATAACGTCCTGCTTTGTTGGGTGATGTCCTGTCCATCAAGGGAAAACGTTCCATCTGTAGTGGATGATTCCCCTTAGGCCGGGCTCTGCCAAAGTGTCCTGGGTAGAACATCCTTCTCTCTTCTCGTGCAAAGGCTCATCACAACATTGTCCTGTCTCTGCCATCCAGCAACCATCTGATGGGCTCTTCGGCCCAATGGAGGTCCGAGCTAATCATATCCCCATGTGTACCGGTCCACTGGTACCTGTCCATCGGGTATGGTCCTGTACATCAAAAACTTCTCCCTCCATGGGCTCATCAGTCCTCGGGATCATGGAAATTTCAATCATATTTCATCATTAAATTTATCAAATACATGCATAAAACCCCTAGCATATCCTCTAATAGCTCAAATACATTACACTGATCTACAATACAAAGTTGAAGAAATATACAGAACAACCTATTGGGCTGACATCCATAAGAAGAGGAAAGTTTCCACAGAAGATCATTCAAGCCATGTTCATGAAGTGATATGGTCTAGGGATGTCCAGTCATAGTGAAGACCAGGGGTAGGTGTTGTCCGTGGGTGCCTTTGTAGGAGATGAGATGTACCCGTCATGGATGCACTTTTTCCAAGCCCCTTTATTGCCTTTATTCTTTATTTATTGCTTTTTTCTTTCTTTTTACTTCAAGGTCTGATCAGAGGACACTCCCTTGGCGTGGTGACCAGAGCTGACAGTGTTACCCACTGGTATTTTCGCAGAAATTATAAGGTTGGCTCGTAAGGAGACCCCCTTTCCCTTGGCCATGCAACCAAAGGTCATTGCCCTGGCGACGTGACCAGATAATGGCAATGTCATACTACTAGATACCTATGAACATAATGGGTCAGCTCGTGATGAGACCTCCCATCCTCTTGGTTAGGTCTTGTTTTTTGTTGTTTTTCTTCGGGTCCCTTTTGTTTCTTATCGAGAGGCCTTTTATTGCCTTCTCGGGGATCCCTGGGCGAAGCATCTTTAGGTTTATTTCCTATGGATTTTATCTTTTGCCAGCTACTTTTACCCCCTGGGCCTTTAGCCCCTTCTTCCCACAGGACGAATATGTAACCCCTCAAGTAGGTCATCCTAATGCCCGGACTAGGGGAATGGGATGGATGTATGGGAGATCAGATGTAAAGTGATAGTATGGTGGGAGCGAACGATGGCTCTTCAAATCCCTCCTGGTGGCTAAACAAAACCCATGAATACAAGCTTGCTAGGGCACCCCGTTAATCCCCCCAACAATGGTCAAGTGGATTAGTGTAAGATCCAAGCAGTTGTCATAAATGTAAGGAACCTGATGCATATATAAGAAAGTTATAACGATCAAACATGACACATACCATGATACCTTGGACCAATTACCTCATGGAGCAAGAGTCTTTTCTGATGCAAATCCAAGTCGATGGTGATGGAAGCTTCTTCTGCTAACAGGACAACTTTGGCGAAGAAAAAGAAGGATGGGCCCTCCAGGGCCATGCTCAGGTCAATCCTGCTCTCGATACTCCATGTCTAGGACCTGTGGGCCTCGAGACATGATCTCCTAGTTATCCCTAGAAATCGGGGATAACAGGAAGCATCCCCTGTAGGAGAAAATGGTGCAGGGATGGCTCAAGTTCAGTCACAGTTAGTAGCACTGACTATTTAGTTTCAGGAACTTGTGAAAGGAAAATAAAATTGCAAGGAAGTCTAGTGTGTCGCATGTAGAACAAAAGGTCATTATAAGAACGAGTTTCCAACTTTTAAGGAGTATTTGGCTACAGGAGCCCTGAATCCTTTAGGATTATGGTGTGAGATATGTTAAACGATGGTTCATCACCCTATTTCTTTCATGTTGATGCAGAAGTATCAAAGTACTACAAGAAACCTATTTTGTAACTTTTGTAAGTTTGTTGGACATGATGAAAAGGAGTGTAGTGCACTAGATTTGATGAGAGAGCGCATTGCAGATGCATACCAAGTCCAAATGGAAGAATGAATAGAAGGAGGAGTATCGCAGTACAATACACCAAGAGGGTATAATCAAGGAGGATGGGGAGGATTCATAGGTCGCGAGAGAGGAGGATTTGGCAGAGGAAGAGGCATGATTATATGTTATAATTGTAATCATCCTAGGCACTTGGTGTGACACTATCCAAATCCTTGCACAACATGTACTTATTATAGACAATTGGACCATTGGATGGAACACTGTCCATAATTGATCACAAAGTGGCAATAAAAGAGGAACCTGAATGTACAAATGATACCAACGGAGGTGCACGACGAACAACCCAATGTAGCAACAATTACGTGTGGAAGAACAAGAACCAGAGTTGATGCGACGAATCAAGGAAATAGGATCCACCAGTGGGCTAGGAAAGCAATAGAACCCATGTCATTGTTTGATCCTGCAAAAGAGAAAGATACCTACAAGAAAGCAAGAAAAGAAGTGATAGGAGCAAAATGGATAGCAACGACTTCGATTGCACCACCTTTGTATAACAAACCGTCGGTATATAACATGCCTCCAGTCTATGATCACACAGATACAGAAAGGTAATTTGAGAAGGTAATAACTTTGAAAATTTTCCTGAAAAGTTGTTTAGAGCTCATGAAGGATAAGACTGCATTAAGCATACTGCGAGGGATGATTGATCATTGTGTGCAAGATACATAAGAAGTTATTGTACAACAAACAATTAACCAGGTACATCGAAAGAGAAGGATGAATAGGGAGTTCTAACTCGGTGCATAGATGTGAATGTCATTCTGAAGCATACCTAGGAAACAATGGCAAATAAAAGCTAATTTGGTCACCTATTAAGTTAAGATTAACCAATCAAAGTAAGATTGTTCTTATTGGAAGGTTGTTAGGGGTGGGTGTTAACATTGATGTAGTGCTCAATATTAATGACTTTCAAGTGATTGAGATAGTAGATGACAACAAACCTTATCCATCATTTTTAAGAATCGATTGGGCTTTTGATAACTAGACCCTGATCGATATGAAGAAGAGACCGATGGTCTTTGAAGCAGGAGATTGGAAAGTTACAACACCATTGGATCCTATAGAGGGAAGAATATTTGTGGAACCGACAAAGGGAAAATATCTTGATAACCTTTATAATGTGACTACATGGATGGATGATCATGTGAATCCTACAAGTGACAGTGCACTAAGTTGGTCAAGTATTAGTTCCTACATGTTAGACTCAGACGAATCATTAGAGAATTGGCAACAGAGATTGCATGAAGTATCGACAAGGAGATGCGTTCACATTACCCCTGTGTTATGTTGAATTGGAACTGAGGTATGTGATCCACCCAAGTATGATGGACTAAGAGACATAGAATCTTTTAAAAATGTATTCGAATTGCATATACCATATCAAAAAACATAGTTAGCTTTAGATGTCGCACTGAAAGCGACTTCTGGGAGATGGTGGGTTACGCATAAGGACATAATTGAGGATTGGCAGCAATGTAGAAGGTTATTACAGGTTAGATTTGGAGTAGGAAAAGAATATGTTGTGCAGAAGTATACATGGTTGAGTTGTCCTTCGGAGCATGTTACACAGTGCATTACAACATGGAGTAAATTACCAGAGAAAGAATGGACGCACCTATTTGTACACACCTTGGACATGATCCCAAAGAATTGGTATTTAGAACTGGAAGTGCGTAGAGAGACAAAGGATTAGGAATAATGGATTCGTAATTTTAAGGTTACATTCAATTTTGAAGATGAGACCCCTTCAGTAGATACAACCCTACAGGTGATTAATGAAAATATTTTCACATAAGAAGACTCGATAGAACTAGTACCCGTATGTAGTGCACATAGATATTCTACGACAGTTAGATAAGTTTTAGAATGTTATAATGTCGTTGGAGAGGACCAGGAGGACAAAGATCCAATAAAATTACAAATACCAAAAACTAAAGGAGAGGGTGCAGTAGAAGGTCCAAAGCTTGAATCAGTTATGTATGCAAATCCTTTAAGAACGCGCAAAGTAAGCAATGGTATAGAGGATAAACCCAAATTTGCGAACATAGGAGACTATTGGAATGAAAAAACTATTGAGAAGATAGTTGGTTTACTACACGAGTACCAGAACCTATTTCCAACTACGTTTTCATAGATGAAAGAGATTGTTGGAGAGCTAGGAGAGATGAAGATCCCTTTGAATCTAGATGCTAATCCATTGAAGAAGAGACCATACAAATTGAATCTGGTGTACAAGAAGAAGGTAAAAGTAGAGATAGACAGGATGATAGAAGCATGGATTATTGAACCTGTCGCAAAATCAAAATGTATTAGTCTGATGGTAGTTTAGAATAAGAAGACATGAGGAATCAAAATTTGAGTAGATCTGAAGAAATTGAATGATGCTTGCTTACATGATCCATTACCGACTCTGTTTACAGATGAAGTATTGGAAAATGTAGGAGGACAAGAAGCTTGTTCATTCACTCATGGATTTTTAGGGTATCACCAGATAAAGATTGTGTAGGAAGATAGACATAAGACCACACTTATGAAAGAATGGGGATGTTATGAATACACATTTATGTCATTTGGATTGAAGAATGCACCAACAATATTCTCTAGAGTGGTTGTAGCAACATTTAAAGAGTTTATTCATAATTTGTTGGAAGTATACTTAGATTATTGGACAGTATTTAGTTTGTTGAAAAACCATGTGGAAACTCTATGTTTGATGTTGGATAGGTGTAGGAAGTTTTAGATATATTTGAATTTGAAGAAGTGCATTTTATGCACCCCATTTGGTATCTTATTGGGCCATGTAGTGTGTAAGCAATGATTGTTTCTGGATCCTGCAAAGATTGTTATAATTGTTGATTTGCCACCGTCTACTTTAGTGCGACAGTTACGAGCAACGTTGGGTCATACAAGATATTACATGAAGTTCATTAGGGGGTATGCATAGAATACAACTCCCTTGGAAAATTTGTTGAAGGAAGAGGTGAAATTTTAGTGGAATGAAGAATGTTAGAAGAGTTTGGACACTTTGAAGCAGAAGTTGGTTACTGCGTCGATTTTGATATTCCCAAATTGGAAGAAGGAGTTCCAAGTTCATGTGGATGCATCATATGTAGCATTAGGCGCAGTCTAGGACAACCTAGAGAAGGATATTTAGACCATTTGATTTTATTTTCTAGCATGAAGTTGTCAACTACAGAACAAAACTATACTACTACAAAGCATAGAGGGATTCGCCATGATATATGCACTACAAAAGTTCAAACATTATTTGTTGGGTTCTCACTTTAAGATGTATGCATTGCACTTAGATACTTGATCAATAAGCCAATTTTAAGGGGGGGAATATGCAGATGGTTGTTACTATTCCATGAGTATGACTTTGAAGTAATTGTGAAGCCAAGAAAGTTTAACTCAGGACTTGATCATCTGTCGTGCTTACTATCTGGAGAAGATGCAAGCAAATTGGATGACAATTTACCAAACATGTGCTTATTTACAGTACAAATGTTTGATGAATATTTTTCAAGCATAGTTCAATTCTTGAGTACAAGAGTAGCCTCACCATACTTTACAGTTGCACAGAAGAAGCAATCAGTAGTGAAGGCAACAACCTATTAGCTAATAACAAGAAATTTGTACAAGTTAGACACATATGGTATTTTGCGATGATGTGTATTAGAACATGAATTACATATGATATTGTCAGAGGCACATGAAGGGGTTGCAGGAGGTCACTACACAAGAAAAGAAACATCTCAGAAGATTTTTCATGCAAGATTGTGGTGGTCTAGCCTTCATAAGGATGCTAAGGAATTTTCTAAGACTTACGATGTTTTCCAAAGAATTGAGAATCCTTTGTTAAAATTTTGGTATGCTCATTTAACCATAGACAATGTCACATCATTGTCACCCAACCATAAGCATTCACTATGCCACCCCCGAGCACAATAACCTTTTCTTAGATAAAATGATTTTGGCAAGTGCATACTAGAACCAATAGATAAACCCTAATCGAAAATATCACTGCTACAACAATAGCACAATAGAAAGAAAATGTACCTCTACTAAAAGAAGCATACCTTTACCAAGAGAAGAACACAAGAGAGATACAAGAAAGACTTAGAATAATCCACAACAACTGTTGCACTACTCTCTCCAGACTTGCGCCCTCTTCTACTGCAATTATTTCTCCTTAGACGTGTGCACGAGTTGCTACAGTTGTTTCTCTTTAGACTTGCGCACTGTCTGTTGTGTGTTTGTGTGTGTGTACAAATGAGATAGGTTCCTCTCTATTTATATTATCCTATCCAAGTGACTGGGGTCAACTTCTCTTTCTAGAGCCTTTGAATACTTTAATAATATTCTCCTTGAGACGATTTCTCTTCTAAGGTTTTCATACATCTGTTTAAGGGTTCTCTTACTCCTAGAATATTTTATTCTAAGTATAAAGGTTACACTTGGAGGTTAATACCTCCCGTAGCTACCAAAACATCAACACTCCCTCTTAGTTAGGGAGGCATTAACTAAGATGTTCTTTATGTAATGGTCTCAAACACATCCATCCATCTCACATGACATGGGCACAACTCACATGATCTTGCAGACCAGTATACAAGTATCATTGTTGGCACAGGGGAATACCCAGGGTTCATCTCTAATAGTGCACCAACAAGCCCTAACTACTGTCCCTTTCGAAAAAACCTACGAAGAAGATGCAGTCTCACCCGAAGTAGCAATAGGGGGTTGCTAGACACATGTGTCTACAACCAGAGGGAATGCAAGTGGAATCAAGGCAACCACACACGAAGATCAGATTATTCTTTCCAAGCATACACCTACTTCGCATAGTTATATATCAAATCTAACATACTAATGCATCATCAAAGTAACAGAGTAAAGAACACAACATCAATCACACACAACAATAGGATATACATGGTTCACCCTCTCCCTAGGGCTACATCCATAGAACTGTGCTTTATAATATATTAGGTGAAAGCTTACAATTCTATCTACGCTCTTAGCTTGTAGATCTCTCTCTTTCTCTCTTCTCTCTATCTCTCTTCCCTGTGCACCCAGCTGAAGGATGATCTTCGCACCCAGCCGAAGATCTTACAACATAGACTTCTCTCTCAGTAACAACAACAATAAATCCTCATACATAATCTCTCCTTGTCTCTCTAACCCATCCCAGTTCCTCTTAACCTTTATTTATACATTACAATATCTCACCAATAGCCTTAGGCCGAAGCCTAGGTGTCAAAACCCTAGATACCAAAACCCTAGGTCAACTTGACCCACGTTTTCAGGGCTTTGCCAACCTGTCTTTCCTTCTTTCCTGCGAGGTGCTCCAAAGCATCTACAGGTGGATTTTTCTGCTTGTTGAGTTGTCCACGATCTATCTTCCTTGTTGATCTGTCTTCCTCAATCTCCTCATCCAATGACCTTCTCTCTCAGACTTTGCTCCATATTTTCTTCTTCTTTAACCACTTCGACCTGATCTCAGTCAACCTTCCTTCTGCGTAGTTTGCATTTCACCTTTTCTTCCATAACATTCGCTTTCTTCCATAACCAAGGGCCAACAGGCCCCCAACACTCACCTATGACTCGTCCCGAGGCACTCTGATCTGGATATTATGTTGTATCTCGACTTCCTGCTTTGTTCCTCCACCCTGTGTGCAGACTGTCTTTCTTGTGTCTAGTACCTAGTCTCAATTGCACTTGGTATCTAGACCCTTCTCCTTCTGTTTTTACCGAGATCTGCGAGGAAGTTGGTTCTCATAGTACAATTTCAACCGGCTCCCATTCACCAATACTTCCTTCCACTCCCCATTCAAAGTCTTCAGCTGTGCACCTCCTCCTTCTGTAACATAGGCAACCTCCTATGGCCCCACCCAATATGTTCTAAACTTCCCTGGATGCTTCATGAACTTGCTATCATATACCAATACCAAATCTCCTTGCTTAAATTCTTTATTCTTGATATGCCTATCATGATAGGCCTTTTCTCGTTCTTTCTGAACCTGTTGATGGAATCCAGCAATAAATATGTCTTCTTCTAGTTCGACCAACTGTGCGAGCCTCTCTTGAACAACGCCAGTTTCATCCATATCTGTAAAGGCTGCAATTCTTAAGCTAGGAACTAAATATTCCATGGGTACAACTGCTTCTAGGCCATAAACCAACTTAAAGGGGGTATGCATTGTCAGCTTCTTACAAGTAGTTCTATAGGCCCATAAGACTGTTGGTACTCTCAAATCCTAGTCATCTCTATTTACACTAAAAATCTTTGTCAGCATTGTCTCCAAGATCTTGTTGAAAGCTTCGACCGTCCCGTTCGCTTGTGGGTGGTAAGGAGTGATCTTCTGATGGTGAACTTCAAATTCCTAAGTCAAGGCTTCAATAGTCTTATTAATAAAATGTGTACCTTGATCACTCATGAAGATCTTTGAGCATCCAAACCTGGTTATGATATCATCAAATATGAAACGCGCAGTTCTAATTGCACTACCGTCCTTAACTTCTCTTGCTTATGCCCATCTCGTCAAATACTCTATCGCAATGATGATGTATCTGGATCCTGTGCACTTCCCTGGTGGATTTATAGGTCCCATGAAGTAGATTTCCCATTTCTCAAATGCTTGTAGGTTATCTGGGGTGTTAATGACATTTCATATCTTCTGGAAGGTTTCCCAACTCTTTGGCATACATCACAGGCTCTGTAGTATTCTTTAGCATCTCTGTGTAAATTGGGCCACCAGAGGCCAACTCTAAGAACCTTCTGCGTTGTTTCTTTACCCGTGTAGTGTCCTCCTTCAATGCCTTCATGAGATTATGATAAAATCAGTGATCGTTCTGCCTCCATAACACATCTTCTCAGGATCTCATCAAGTCCCATCTTATATAGTTGTCAAGCTATAAGAGAAAAATCTGCAGCATGCACTACCAGTTTTTACTTCTGAATGACTGTGTATTCGTGAGGTGTTATTCTGTTGATAGGACCTGAACTATCTCGACAAAGTGATCATCAACCTTTCTAATGGACAACAACTGTGCATCTAGCAGTGTATCCTCCAAACTAGTAGGTTCCTCTCCATGTTCCAACCTAGACAAGTGGTCGGGTCCCTTGTTCATCTTTCTTGGGTTTACCACAATTTCAAAATCATATTCCTGAAATAACAGAATCCATTTGCATATCCTTCCCCCCAACACTGGATTTTTGACTAGGTATTTTAGTGCGGAGTGATCAATGAACATCTTAAAGTGTCCTCCTAACAAGTAGTGACAAAACTTCTACAATGCATACACCATGGCTAACCCTTCTCTCTCGGTGGTGGTGTAATTTATCTCAGCTGTTGAGAGCTTCCTGCTAGCAAAGGATAACAGGTGGTCAATATCTCCTGCTCCTGGTTGTGCTAACACTGCTCCTAATGCAATAGAGGATGCATCAACATGCACATGAAATTCCTTGCTCCAATCTGGAAAAACCAGAATAGGCGCAGTAACCATTTTCCGTTTCAGTGTGTCGAAGCTCTGCTGACATTCTTCTGTCCATTGAAACTGATAATCTTTCTTCAGAAACTTCTCTATAGGTGTTGTAATCTGTGCATAGCCCTTAATGAATTTCTTGTAGTACCCAGTATGTCCCAGCGCAGTGCACAACTGTTTGACTAAATTAGCGGGCGGTAAATCGACAATAATGGCAATCTTAGATGGATCTACCAGTAACCCCTTCTTACACACAATATGGCCTAGCAACACTCCAAAGGGGGAAAATGAGATGCATTTCTTCAGGTTCAGGGCAATCTGACATTGCCTACACTTATCCAACATTAGTCTGATGCATTCAATATGGTGTCTCAATAAGCTAAAAAATGTTCAGTCATCAAAATAGGCTTCCATAAATTTATGTAAAAACTCCTTGAATGCTTCGAACACCACCCTAGAAAATATGGCTAGTGCATTCTTCAATCCAAAAGGCATCACTATGTATTGGTAGGATCCCAATTCTGTTGCAATCGTGGTCTTATGGCGATCTTCCTTGGCAATCCTGATCTGATGGTATCCTGAAAATCCATCGGTGAAAGAGTAGACTTCGTGTCCTCCCACTTTATCTAACACTTCATCAGTAAATGGTGTAGGGAATGGATCATGTAGACATGCATAATTCAACTTCCTGAGATCCAAATAGATTCTGATCTCTCCTTTTTTCTTATCCTGAACCACCATATGGCTAATCCACTCTGATTCTTCAACAGGTTCTATGATTCCTGCTTCCAGCATTCTATCTAATTCAATATTCACTTTCTCCTTATATTTAGTGTTCAATCTGTAGGGTCTTTGTTTAATTGGCCTTGCATCTGGTTTCAAGGGGATATTCATGTCTTCCATGGGCCCTTTAATTCCCTTCATATCAATGAACTTGGTTGGAAACAAGTCCTGATATTCGTGCAGTAACTATGTGATCTTATCAATAGTGGCATCATCCCAGTAATCTCCAACATTAGCAAGCTTAGGTGGTTTCTCTGTTCCAATATTAAATTTCTTGATTTTGATTGGTTGTCCTATAAAAGGTAGTTTGACTCCTCGTCCTTCTATGTCTCTTTGTCCTTCCATTTCTGCGATGTTCACATTCCTAGGATCATCATCTTCATCGACATTGATATTGTAACATCCTTGCAATTTTTGAAGAGGTGTAGTCCATTCATCCTCTTCTTTCTCCACAGGGAGGCTAGGTGTTTCCTCAAATACTTTCTGTCTTACAATCTGTAAAGCTTGATCTACCATAGGGTGTTGACTTTCAAATAAAAATGTAGCTACAAAATTATGAGTCATACCTTGCCAATCTGCAGTGGTGAGGCACAGTTCTGCTTCAAGATACCAGTTGATAGGCATTGTGTATAGATTATTGATGAATTTATACACCCACTGCTCTTGAGGAATGTAGCTCCAGGACTCCTCACAACCTCACACATGGTCTTTCGGACAACTTTGACTTGTGTACCTAACTTCGTATCCTTCGACTTGTTCTGAAAATCGCGTTGTCATCAAAGTGCGACATTGTATCGAGTTCACGATGTTCCTTTTATGTGTTCCCCACCATCTTGTTGGAGTAGATTTCAAAGCCTCGTCCAGTGACAATAGTCTCTGTTGTACTGGTATAGTTTCTTCAAATTCCAGTAAGAAAGTTTCTAAGTGGTTCAAACCATCAAATGTGGGTAAATTACTTACTATTGTTTCGATCCAGCGAACTTATTTGGTCAATCTAGCACATCTCCGTGTAGATACTTCATACATTTTGTTCTGCCAGTTCTCCAGTGCTTCTTCTGAGTTTGATGAACATGTGTTGTCACTTCGCCAGCTTAAATTCTCATTTGTTGTAGGATTAATGTAATCTTATTGTCTTGCTGTCAGTTTGTATATATTCTCCAACATATATGCATGGTCTTCCTCTCTGATGGGCTATGTGTATCTGGGACCTTCATCAAGATCCAAAGGTGCGATGACCCTAAGGCCATCACCTTCAAATTTCATTCTTCTTTTCTTCAATTCAACAACAGTAGAATTGTTGAAAGCCAAATCAATTCCTTATAGCGCGGGGTAAGGACAACTATCATTGACTATCTCAATCACCTCGAAGTCCACAAATGTTCTGACCCCATCGATTTCCACAGGGACATGTTCCAATCTTCCGAAGGGCATCACAGCCTGTTGATTGGCCATCCTAAGCCTGATGGGGGAATAGATCAATTTAGGTTTTCCCATCAGTGCCCAGGTCCGATTCGTCATAACATTGACCTTCGACCCTAAGTCAAGGACCACATAATCTATATCATACTCTCCAATTTGAGCATTAAGGTGTAGTTCCTTATTTGTCCTTCTCTTTTTGGATAGTTGATGTACTACTTTATTTAGTAGAGGATCTACCTTTCCTATCTCAAACTATTTGATTAAGTTTTGTAGCTCTTGTACAACGCTCTCATCCTTTATCAAATTAATGCAAGTGCATAAGAATTCCATGAGTCTGCTTACCTCCTTTCCTTCTCCAGGTGAAGCAGACTGATCAAAGGCCAGGGGAATTCCACATTCTCTCACTTCTGGTTGTGTCTTTGATGAAGAAGCCTGATCTCTTATAAACTCTTATTTTTCCTCTTCAAATATCTGCTTCTCTCTCTTTGACTCAAACTCTTATGTCTTCTCTGTAGCTTTTCTGACTCTTGATTTTTCTATAGTCTTCCCTGGGGTCACCCTATCTTCTCTTGTAGCAGTGCCTCCTCTAGTGATAACAATGACTCTGGGATCTTCTCCATGAGGTGTTGCTGTGATTAGTTGTACTTGTTGGTTTCCTCCTCGTCGTTCCTTAAGTTTGGCTAACAGTGCAGGGTAATATTCTATGACATGTTCAAATGAGTTGTAGTAACTGCAAGTGGTACAAGGGTTTTGACAATTCCTTTCCAAGTGACCTGGTTGTGCGCAGTTATAACAAATGATCTGACCTCTACCTCGGCCCATGCCTGCTCCTCGTCCTCTTCCTCTAAATCCACCACGAGAATTGAAGTTTCCTCATCCTAGGGAGTTATACTGCATAGTGTTCTCTTCTTGTTGTACTTCGCCTTGAATTTTGTAGATATCCCTTGATCTTTCATGAAAGAGGTCGTAATCTCTACAGTCCTTCTCATCATGGCCCACAAATTTACAGAATGTGCAGTAGAGGTTCGTAGGTGTCTGAACATACTTTTTCATGTAATAGCATTCGCTAGGGCGATGTCTATTTCTACATACCTCACACCAAGGTAGAGTAACTTGATTCAAAGGGCTCAGAGTTCCAGAAGCCAAATATTCATAAAACAAGGGACAATGCTCCTTGTCATGGCCTTCTGATTTGCATCTAATGCACCAGATGTCTTCTCTCTTATCTTTTCCTTTATATTTTTTCATATCTTCGACCTGCAGTGATAATATAGTTAGTTGACTCAAGATTTGACTCATACCTAAACTAGATTTTTCCATAGGAGTTGATTCAAGTGTCATGGCGATCTCCAACGCCTTAGCCTACGAAGCAATCTTCTACTGCATCAGAGGGACTCTGATGTGTGGTAGGAGGGCAACAATGAACCATTCCTTCTTCTTCTCTTCTGGGATCTGAAAACTCAAATGACCTGTCAAGGTCTTAAACCTCTGATCAAACTCTCAAATAGGTTCAACTACTTTATGCTTTATTTCTTTCAACTCTGTGATGCACTGTGATTCCAACTTGAGTTTCTTGAATTCAACAATCAATGCAGTCTTAATCTTGTTCAGCGGTTTTGGTTGGACAACTCCTTGGACAAACTTCATGTACCAACTCAGTGCGTGGTCTCTCAGGGTAGTACTAAACTGAGCTCATTTAACAGCTTCATCGATGACATTCTTAATACTCCATACAAATTCACATAGAAACCAGTGTTGGTCAGGATCTTCAGATCCATCTCCTCTAAAGGTGGGTAACCTCATCTCATCTGCCATAGGTCTTCCTAAGGTTCCTGACTGAGTATGCACTGAACCACTTGTACCAGTGCTCTGAGTATTCTGATAACTTAGGTTACTCTGGTTACTTAATGTTGTTAAAACAACAGGGGGTGTAATAGAACTTACTTCAACAATATGTGCAATCCCTGAAGTTTATAAATCTTCCTGGTGAGGTTCTTTAGTCTTCTCTTCTTCTACCCTAGTGGACTCTGAATGATCCTCGTTCAGTAACTCTTCTTCTTCTCCAATGTATAATCCTTCTTCCTGTGTTGGTTTGTGACTTTGCTCAAACAAGTTCACCAGAGGAACTTCTTTGAAGGTTCTCCCACTGCGCGTGTGTCCAACTTTTGTGCTGTTGTCATTGTCTGAATTTTTGAACATTAGCTTTTTCAATATGAACCACTACTGTATCTTCAAGATGTTCTTCTCATGCAATAAAATCTTGATCTTCAACTTCAAGAAGTGTAAAAATTTTCCTCTAGATCCCTTAAAGAAATATTTCTCTGCTTGGCTATATGATTCTACCCTATCAATAGAAAATTATGTGATATACCCTCAAAGTCTTTCTCTTGTTCTTCTATCCACTTCTGAATCTTTGTCTTCGATGGAAACCACCTTGATATTCCCTCAAGAAGATCTCGGTCCAGGAAACAGAACCATTTGTTGGCACAGGGGAAGACCCAGGGTTCAGCTCTAATAGTGCACCAACAAGCCCTAACTACTGGCCCTTTCGGCAACACCTGTGAAGCAGATGCAGTATCACCCGAAGTAGGAATAGGGGGTTGCAGGACACAGGTGTCTACAACCATAGGTAATGCAAGTGGAATCAAGGCAACCACACACAGAGATCAGATTATTCTTTCCAAGCATACACCTACTTCGCACAATTATATATCATATCTAATGTAATAATACATCATCAGAGTAACCAAGTAAAGAACACATCATCAATCACACATAACAACATGATATACATGGTTCACCCTCTCCCTAGGGATACATCCATAGAACTGTGCTTTATAATATATTAGGTGAAATCTTACAGTTCTATCTGCACTCTTATATGAAGATCTTTGTCCTTCTCTCTTCTCTCTATCTCCCTTCCTTGCACACCCAGCTGCAGGATGATCTTCGCACCCAGCTGAAGATATTACAACACAGTCTTCTCTCTCAGTAACAACAACAATCAATCCTCATAATAATCTCTCCTTATCTCTCTAACCCATCCCAGGTCCTCTTGACCTTTATTTATACATTCCAATAGTTCACCGATAGCCTTAGGCCGAATCCTAGGTATCAAAACCCTAGATACCAAAACCCTAGGTGTCTAAAACCCTAGGTCAACTTGACCCATGTTTTCAGGGCTTCACCAGCTTTTCTTTCCTTCTTTCCTGCGAGGTGATCCAAAGCATCTACCGGTGGTTTTTTCCTCTTGCTGAGTTGTCCACGATCCATCTTCCTTGTTGATCTTTCTTCCTCGATCTCCTCATCCAATGGCCTGCTCTCTTGGACTTCGCTCCATATTTTCTACTTATTTAACCACTTTGACCTGATCTAAGTCAACCTTCCTTTCGTGCAGTTCATGTTTCTCCTTTTCTTCCGTAATATTCACTTTCTTCCATAACCAAGGGCCAACAAGCATCACCATAGCCACACAGGCTATCTCATGATCAAACAGATCATGTCACAATTATCACCATCATAGCCATATAGGCTTTGCCATAGTCACACAGAGAGAGTATTTGATGGTCATGTCACAATCATGCATGTGAGGTCTCACCATCCTTTTTGGATTTATGTCATCACAAGGCTTCAACTAGTTCATACAAAACTAGGCAACTCGCCAACTCACACATAATCTAGTATCTAGTTCATATAGAAATAGTAACCTCGCCAACTCACAGTTAGAGTTACTGTCGTCGTTTACTGGGGCTTCCATTCGAAGCTTGTCACACATCTAGTTCATACAGAACTAGTAAACTCACCATCTCACACATAATATGGCATCTAGTTCATACAGAACTAGTAAACTCGTCAACTCACACAGAATCTGGCATCTACTTCATACAGAACTAGTAACCTCTCGTTGGCACACTAGGAAATTGGTCCACAGTGATAAAGCATCTAATCACAAGGATTAGGCAATGTAGTGTGCACACACTATCCATCTATCCCAAGGCTAGGAAACACCTCCAACCACACAGGTTGGCCCTCCAACTTGAAAAGTTGGGAAACTCACCAGCCCCGATGACTCGACATATGTTTACCTTGTGCGAGGTCATGCTGACTGGTGCCACAGTCAGTAACATGCTCTTGAATGACCATCCATTATTGCCACACTCTACAGGATACTGCCCAAAGAATTGCATCTGTGACTCATCACTCCCTCTTACTTGGGACATCCTTATGGACCACGCCAAGCTTGTCCCTGAAGTACACAAACTTCACCCTTGACAGAGTCTTGGTCAACACATATGTTATATGCTCATTTGTAGCGACATACTAGAGCTTCACTTTTCCCTTCTACACCATATCTCTGATATAATGGTAATTGATCTCGATATGCTTGGACTTGTCATGAAACATCGGGTTCTCTGACAACTTCACACAACTCTGGTTGTCGCACAAGATACAAGTCGTCTCTAACTTGAGATCAAACAATCCTGCAAGCAGCTTCCGAAGCCACACTGCTTCATTGCTCACTGAACACGCTTCTATATACTCTTCCTCATTCGTACTGAGCGCCACACTAGTCTGCTTCTCGTTGAACCATAAGATCATAGTTGATCCCAAACTGAAGCAACATAGATATGTACTCTTCTGGTCTGCGACACTACTGACCCATTTTGAATCAGTATAGCCTTGCAATATTATCTTATGATCCGAAACATATCGGAGTCCATAATCAACTGTAACTTTCAAGTACCTCAACACATACTTTGTCGCATCCAAGTGAACACGTCTTCGTTCAACCATATACCGACTCAAAGTGTTCACCGCAAAGCATATATATGGCCTAGTGTTCATCAAATACATCAACGAACCAATCATCTGCATGTACATGGTGACATCAACTGTCTCTGAAGAAGTATCACTCAATAAATTCAGGTTCATCATCATCAGTGTGGGCATGGATTTACAATCCATCATATCAAATCTCTTTAGGATTGATACTGCATATTTTCCTTGGCACAGGAAACTCTCATCCGGTTTCTGCCACACCTTTGTTGAAGAAAATTCTATTTTCGACACACTAGTTCAGTGGGAGTTAACTGACTAGTTCTTTTTTAGGACTTTCTATTTTGACCATCACTATTATGCATGCATGCATTCCTACGGAAAGCTAACTGCTTGATTTCTTTTCTTAATTATGGAATGTTATTTCCTATGTATGAGTGTATTCCACTCGTTCAGTGTATCATATTGATCATCAGTGTATCAATCATCACACATTGATCATCTCATTGGAGCAGGGTGAATATATTTTCTCATTCTTCCATATTGAATCTCTCTTCCTTTCTTCATAATATTTGTTTGTACTTGCTTTAGCTAGATCTCATGTGCAGGTTTTGATGAAACATTGACATGGTATCAGAGCTACGTTGCTTGGAGAAAGCTAGACAAGCCAGAGAATAAGGAAAATCATAGTTTGGCGAGAAAAATCTATAACAGACCGTGGTCGGACCATCTCTTAGCTGCAAAGCGCAACCATTTGAAAGGGTTGCACCTTCTCCCTATCGAAAGGAGCGACGATCCCATCCTAGAAAACTAGCAGAGGGAGACCATTCTCTCCAAATACACTAGCAGAGGGCGACCATTAGGGTATGGTCACTCCGTCTCTTAAGGAAAGTAGTGACCACCTCTTAAAGTGCTCCTTTTTTGTAGTGATTTCTCCCAAAATATTAATTTTATGAGGAAACGACCCACTCAAGAAGTAAATCGACCCATTCTGCAAGTTGGTTTTCAACCATTTTGCGAAATTCCTCATTGTTTTCTCAGAAAGGAAGTTGGAAGATCGACTCTTGAAACTGATACATATTTTCCATTTGATGTGCTTTTTCAACAGTGATTTCTCAAGTTTTTCACTTGCAAATTGAGGGTAAATTTTAGGGGTTTCTCAGACACATTGGGAGAGATGGATAAGACACCAATTCTACAGTCAAATTTGGTGCTAACCCCACACCATACAATTATTTTGATTGGAATCCCAAGGTTGAATTCCAACTCAGAAGAAAAGGATTGTACAACTTGACGATGGGGACAGAAAAAAAACCTACATCGGAAATTGAGAAGACCAGATGGGTGAACCAAAAGGATGAGGCCACAAGACGTCTTCTTGAATTTATTTCAACTAATTTATGGTTTCATGTTTCTGCATGCAAGACTCCAAATGCAATTTGGACCACCTTGGAAAGTCTCTTTGGAAAGCAGGTTGAGACAAAACTCATTCAAATGGGCCTAATAAAGGATCCCAAAGAACATGCACTCACCATACATGATGGAAAAGGATCATCCAAATAGAATAGTAAGGAGAAACAAAACGAGAAGGAGGGATATTCCAAACCCTTCAACAATTCTTTAGGTTCCAAAGACTCTTTAGATTCCAAGAAGAAGAAGAAGGGAAACCAATGCACTTACTGCAATACACCAAATCATGAAGAATACACATGCATAAAGAATCAAATGGATCTTATGGAATAGGTACTTCAGCAGAACAACCTTGGAAACTTCATTCCAGAAGGATTCAAGAAGCAGAAAGAAGAAGATCATGCTCCTAAGAAAGGTAATCATTATGTTCTTGTTGCAATTAATTCATCATCTAATTCATGGATTATAGATTCTAGTGCATCACATCATATGGCAGTGAAAGAGGAAGTTTTCACTTCTTTGAGTCCATGCTCAAGACCCCCTATTCTCATGGGGGATGATACTCCAGTTGCAGTAGCAGGAGAGTGAAGAATGGAACTCCATAATGGCAATTTTGAGAATGTTTTACATGTTCCAAAGATTTCTATGAATCTTCTCTCAGTTTATCAGAACACTCGGAAAGGTAAAAAGGTTGAATTTACATCAGATTCAGTTTCTGTTCTTGATATGCATGACAATTCCATTATTGCAATTAGTGAGGTGGATCGCAAATAAAGGTTGTATAAATTCACTAAGTTTGTTGATGATGACTCCTCTTTTCTACTTACACATAAGGAGAGTACTTTTCATGCACATCCAGTGCAACATGTAGATACTCTTGTACTTCCATCTGTTCCAGACATCATAGATGATTCCATACACTCATATTTTGTACATGGAAATGAGCAGTTACTACAGCCAGATAAGAAGCCATCACCGAAGCTTCAGCAGATTCCCAAGAGGGCACAATTCACACTTCAGGAAGTAGGTGTCTTTGCAGGGAATCCATTGGATTCAAGGAGGACTCAATCTCAACATGAGGAGACTTCTCATGTAGTTTCAACTTATGAACCAACGATGCCCATGCATTGATATATGGTTCAATTTACTAATATTCATACCTACAATAAGGTTGTGGGAAATCCATTATGGCAAGAAGCCATGCATGAGGAGTATGACTCACTCCTAGAGAATCAGACTTGGGATCTTGTTCCATTTCCACCAGGAAGGAATATTTTCAGGTGTAGATGGGTCCACATGATCAAGAGGTACAAGGCTAGATAGGTTTCCAAAGGACTTCATCAGATCCATAAATATTTCTACATCTTCATGAAGATTTTTAGTGAGCATAAGTTTCATACTTTGTGGGATCATCTTGGAGTGAAGAACACAATTGCCTAGAAATTGCCTTTTCTTCTTTTGATGCATTGTCTTTTGAGGGGGGGGGTGGGGTTGTGTTAAAGATTGAGTAGCTTCAAAATATGTCTTTATTGTATTTGACCAAGACAACCCCTAAAGAATATTATTATATTATATTTGTTAATTAGGCCCTATTGTGCCTTTGTAAAATTCGTCCCTATTGTGCCTTGACATGTAAAAGAGAAAATAAAAGGGTAAAGTAACAGGTCGACCCAGACCTAATTTTAGGCTAGCCAAACCACTATTTATAAGGGAGGATAACACCTCATTTGTACACTCACTCACTAGCTCTGCAGCCAAGAAGGAGTGCGCAAGTCTTATAGGAAGAAGCTATTGTAGCTAGGTGTGACGTTGTGAAGGTTTTGGTCTATCAATTGGATATCTCTTGGTTAAGTGGTGCACTACTCTTCCCTAGTCAAGGGTTAGAGGATGATATTTTTCTTTGTTAGTTCTCTCTTGGAGAGAAGCATTGTTCTTGATTGGAAAATTTATACTGAGGAATTTAGTTGGGTTTTTCCCCTTAGGGGGTTTTCCCAGGGCAAATCTAGTGCATGTTGTGAATGTAATTTTTTAAGTGATCATTTATATGCATTTATTGTGCTAATGGTTTAATATGTAAAAGAATGTTAAACTAGTTAACTACTTAAGTGAAACATATGATATGGCTCAAACTAGCCATATCATGAGGAGCAGATGGCTCCACCAGTGGTGAGGCAGATGACCCCACCAAGTACCATCTCAGAAGGAGCTAGATTTCAGAGGAATTCAACCCTCACGATATAGTAAGGAGGAACAACCTCCCCATGACCATTCATAGAGATGTACAAATCCTGATTTGTATACAGAGGATTCTCTCGGCAAGAGGGAGAAGACTATGACGAGACACTTGCTCTAGTAATTAGAAGAAGTATCTATGGAACAACCATGATCCATTAAAAGAAGTCGATTTAGTATGAGATTCAAAGGGAGCAAATGAATCTTTTATTGTGATGGAGTAGAGGAGTTATTCTCAGAGTTTATAATCTACAATGAGATGGAGTAGTCATTCTCAGTTTCATAAAAAGAAGCTGCAAGTGTAGAGTCCCAGTTCCAGAAGGAACAAGTTGCAGAGAGAGTAGATGACATACTATCAGATAGTGAGACAGGTAGTGCTTTGTAGAAATCACATAGAGCCAACACATGATTGTGTTGATTGAGTTGCAGTTGAGCAAGTGTACCAAGTTGTTGTAATGTGATGTGAAAATTTGGTTCGAAGAACATGAGGAGAGATGTATGTTTTGCGGTGAAAGACATGTTCACCTGATTATGGAAAAACATGTGATGAGGTACATAAAAGGTACAATCGATTATGGACCCAGATACATCTCGGAGTGTAAGATAAGATTGCAGATTCAAATTTGGCAGGCAGTTTCATAGATCGGAAAAGTACATTTGAATGTTGCTCTAGTATGGGATCAGTTTTGATCTCATGACTCAGTGAGAATCAAACCTATATGGCACTCAGTTCCACAGAGGCATAGTATGTGGCAGCATAGTCATCTTGTGGTGAAGAAGTGTGGCTTCAAAATTTGATTGTAGAATTGTTTGATCTCGAGTTGGAGGAAACCTGTATCTTTTATAACAACCAGAGTTGCATAAAGTTGTCAGTGAACCCAGTGTGTCATGACAAGTCCAAGCATATCGAGATCAAGTACCATTATATATGAGAGATGATACAAAAGGGAGAAGTAAAGCTCCAGTATGTTCCTATTGATGAGTAGGTAGAAGATGTGTTGACCAAGCCCCTGTCCAGAGTTAAGTTCGAGTATTTCATAGACAATCTTGGAGTGATCCAGAAATACTTCTCCAGTAGTGAGAAGTGATTTTTTTCTCCAGTAGTGAGATGTGATCCCCAGTAGAGGGAAATGATGAGATCCCCAGTAGAGGAATATACCCCAGTGTAGGTTGGTAACCCCAACGCAAGCTGGTATGCTACCCCAGTTGATCAAAATCTAGAACATGGATCAAAATTTAGCTCAAAAATCAAAGTTCTCGGAATTGCTTCAAAACGAACGGGTGTGTAGCCCTCATCGTCACAAACCCAATGCAACTCGTTTGGGTTCAAACGGACATCGGATGAGAGAGATATCGCGATCTGTTCGAATCATCAAACATGCAAAAAAAAATTGTGTTGATTGTACAGTCCGTATGGATGCTGACGTGGCATGTTCGTGCGATGATGTGGCAGTTGATGACGTGGTTGACAGTTGGACGAGTGATATTGTGACACGTGGTAGTTTTTGGTTAGTTGTACAGTGCCACATGGCCCAGTCGTGGGCTTCCACATGGCACCCTGTTATTGGTAATGGTTGTTGGTTTTAAAAGTTTATGGGATCCGTGGGGATCGAACCCCGGACCTCCTCCCACCATGCAAAGCTTTGGCAAAGGCTTCCTAACCGGCACGCCACACATTATTTGTTATCATATATATGTGTTTTAATATATTTAAGTTTGATTTATTGTATGGTTGGCGCGGGGGTCCGGGCTGGGGCTTAGCCCCAGCCCCCGGTCGCACCTACATTGTCATATGACCATACAGTGGGATTCCCGACCACAGAGTTTTGGCGCGCACATTTCAAACGGTTATCCCCGGTCGCATGCACTACCATATGACCTTGCCTCTATGCGTGCGGGGTTTGGCATTTTTTTAAAACGGTTATAACACACCATCCACCCAACATTTGTCGCTTTGCTATTGGCTTAAAACCTTGGCCCTTTTCGGATGAGTGCGTGGTCACATGGTGACCATATGCCCATGGCCTTGGCGGTTAGCGGCTGGGCATGCCCTAACCGTCCTACATTTTCACTCATTTTTTGGTTACGCACCGGTGCTAGGTTTTAGCATGAATTTGAGTGTGTGTGCTAGGTTGGGCACACAGAGGTGCGTTTTGGCGAACCAGAGACAACAAGCTTGAAGGAAGAAAATGGCAGGAGGCCTATCTTCTTCATTTTTTGGCCAAATGAGGTGCCGAAAAAGCCCAGCTAGGGGTTTTTGGATGTTTTGAATCCATTGGCATTGTTTTCACAAGCATTTGAAGACTTCTTTTGCAGGTTTTTCACCATTGAAGTTTCAGAGAGCTCCAGGGAGCTTGAAGCTCTCATTGATTGAGGTCATGCTCAGATGAGCCCATGTCTGTTTTCTGTGATTGAATAATCATTTTTAGCTAATTGTTATGCTCTGAACACTTTGGGATAAGTTTCAGATCCATTTGAGGACTTTTACAGGTGTTTTTGCCACAAAGAAGCTCAGGGAAGATTAAGGCCACATGTAGAAGAGGTCATGCCCGGATGAGCCATGATCCGTTTTCAGAGTTCTATTAGTCATTTTTGGGGTTTTTATGTATTATGAACCCAATGGTATAGTAAGTATTTCCATTGGAGTTGAGAAGAAGCTTTTAAAAGAATCTTTGACAAATTAATCCCAGAGATCCAAGTCCATTGATGGAGGCTCAAGGAGATGTAGCCCAGAGAGGGGTGAACTCCTTTATCATCTTGTTATTGTTGTGAGTTTGATGGTTTATTTGATGCAAGTTATGTTGCTGTGTATTTATTTAAAGCACATATTTAACCATTTTAAAAGATCATTTCCTCACACATGAACATTTAAAAGAAGATGCATAAACTTGGCACATAATCTATCTTGCATATTTTAACACATTGAGCAAGGTACTGTAAAGTTTTATTTTTATGAAGTAGAGGGTGCTTGCATAACATAAAAAGTCAGCCCACTAATTTCAGATCAGGTGGTATCAGAGCATAGTTTGTTTTGCTCATGTATTTGCCAATGATAGCTTGAGATTTAGCTGTTGGTATTTGTGCAAGTTTTTTGTTGAAGTTTGATATCTTGCAAGGATGGAGGAAGCTTCAAACATTGATAGTTCTCATACATCTTCATTATCTAAGTTCTTTGACAAAGAGATGTTGAAGGAATTTCTAACCATGAGAGATGTGGTGAAAGAGATGTGGGAAGATAGAAAGGAGAGCATTTCCCTTGAAAAGCAATTGATGGCCATGAAGGAGGAGAAAGACCAGCTTCTTGAAAAGTTGCATGAGATGGAGACTCAACTTCATGAGGCAAAGGAAACCCTTACCAAGTACATGCATGAAAATAAGGTATGTAATGTTAGTTTATCTTCAAATTCCTTTCAAGATGAATGTTTTGGTGTTTTTGAAAATCACACAAGAGGAATAGGGTCCAAGTTATTGTTAAAAATGGGCTATGAAGGTAAAGGGTTAGGCAAGCATGCACAAGGCATTGTTGAGCCTATTGTTGTTGAAGAGAGACCCAAGTATTGTGGTCTTGGATATGAGCGAAGAGATGGAGCAAATTCCAAAGTTGAGGAGACAAGGGAAAAAGTTCCAAGAACAAATTTTGTTTCAAGTTCACCTCCTCAAGAAGGCTATAAAGGTGAAAGTTCAAGAACTTTTGTTGCAAGTTCAATCCCTCCAACATGTAAAGCTTGTGTTCAAGATGAATGCAAATGTGTGAAACGAAAGAGTTGTGACAGTGATGAGGACAAGAATAGATTTGTTGGTCTTCAAAGGAGAGCTTGTAACTCTTCAAATTCACCTCCTCAAAGAGGCGATAAAGGTGAATGTTCAAGGTATAATTCTTCCTATCATTCAGTTGCTTTTGATTATGTTAAGCATGATAAATTTGCATGTAAAAATGGAAGAAAAAGCCCATGTACATATTGTGGTTTATATAACCATCATGTTTCAAAATGTTGGAAAAGAATGACCACTTTCAGGAAACTTTACAAGCGAAGAGAACTTGAAAAGAGGATGCAAAATATTTGCACTCATTGCCAGAAGCGGGGTCATCTCATTGACCAATGTTGGACATTGCATCCAACCACTCATCCATAGCACAAGAAGCAGATGTATAAAGAGATTGGCGAGAATGGAAGAGGAGATTCCATCATCGATGTGAGTCAAGATGATTCACAAGAGGACGATTTTCAGCAGAAAAAGTCACCATTGAGTTGGCTTGGTAAGAAATGGTTGGATTTCTTGAGAAAGTAAGGCTTGAATTTTTCTATTGTAGATGCATATTTCAGTCTTATGTATGCATTTATGGAGAATATGACAAGTTGCAGCAGTTTATCACAACTTGTATGATGCAAGTTGCATGTGAATGCAATTCATTTGAAGGCATTCTTGTTGTTGCACAACTTCGCTAGGAGGATGTAAAAGTGGGCTATGATGTTCACTTGTTACAGCCATATATCTTTTTCATATTCAGCTCTTATGTACCCACATGTTTCGAGTTTATGTACTTATGTTTGTACTTGAAGGAGAGTTGAAGAGCTATGCACAGGCATGTGTTTTGTGTGTATGTATAAGCAGTGAACCTGGTGATAGTTTATCATGAATGGTTCATGATTATAACATGATTGTGTATCATGAATGTCGACTTGTCAGTTTGGGAAGGTCGATATGTTTCAAATGAGTTTCGACTTGTGTCAATGTTGTCTTAGCAACTATGTTGTGTCAATCATGTTTTTCGACTTGTGTTTAGTCGATGGTGTTTGTTGGCTTGTAAGTTGATTTTGAGTACACCAAGATGCAGGAAAATGCCATGTACTTTGATGAAGTACAAGATGCGACCATTTTCTTGAAGAGAAAAAAGAATTTGTTGGCATCATTTTCAGTCTTGTATAAATTTGTTTTCAAGATTGATGGTTTTCTTGGCTTGTGACAAGATGTCGCAGGAAAGTTTTTGCAGCCATTGGAGAGCAGATTGTGTTGACATCAAAGAGTTCACAAGAGGGACTTGATTCTCAGTGGGAAGTTTGGCAGTCTTCCAAGAACAAAGAAAATAGTGGGTCAGCAGCAGCCAGAGAACAGTGGTTGAGGGACATAGCCAGTTGCAGTGCAAGGTATGTCAAGGTATCCAGGTGATTGTCAAAAAGACTTTTCAAGTAGAATCAGTTGATAGAACTTGAAAGTAGAAGAATATTGAATCTCAGATAGATAATCATAAGATTTTGTGGATCCAAAAGCCTTTCAGTGGGAAGGCGTGATCAAAATCTGGACCAGGGGTCAAAATTTAGCTCAAAAATCAAAGTTCTCGGAATTGCCTCAAAACGAACGGGTGCGTATCCCTCGTCGTCACGAACCCAACGCAAATCATTTGGGTTCAAACGGACATCGGATGAGAGAGATATCGTGATCTGTTCGAATCGTCAAACAGGCAAAAAAAAATTGTGCTAACTGTATAGTCTGTATAGTCTGTATGGATGCTAACGTGGAAGAGTCAGTATGATGATGTGGCATGTTTGTGCGATGACGTGGTTGACAGTTGGACGAGTGATATTGTGACATGTGACAGTTTTTGGTTAGTTGTATGGTGCCGCGTGGCCCAGTCGTGGGCTGCCATGTGGCACCCTGTTATTGGTAATGGTTGTTGGTTTTAAAAGTTTATGGGGTCCATGGGGATCGAACCCTGGACCTCCTCCCACCGTGAAAAGATTTGGCAAAGGCTACCCAACCGGCGCGCCACACATTTGCTCTTATCATATATATGTGTTTTTATATATTTAAGTTTGATTTATTGTATGGTTGGTGCGGGGGTCCGGGCTGGGGCTTAGCCCCAGCTCCCGGTCGCACTTACATTGTCATATGACCATACAGTGGGATTCCTGACCATGGAGTTTTGGCATGTACATTTCAAACGGTTAGCCCTGGTCGCATGCACTACCATATGACCTTGCCTTTGCGCGTGCGGGGTTTGGCATTTTTTTTAAATGGTTATAACACACCATCTGCCCGACATTTGTCTCTTTGCTATTGGCTTAAAACCTTGGCCCTTTTCGGATGAGCGTGTGGTCACATGGTGACCATATGCCCATGGCCTTGGTGGTTAGGGGCTGGGCGCGCCCTAACCGTCCTACATTTTCTCTCGTTTTTCGGTTACACGTTGGTGCTAGGTTTTAGCACGAATTTGAGCATTGTGCTAGGTTGGGCACACGGAGGTGCGTTGTGGCGAACCAGAGATAGCAAGCTTGAAGGAAGAAAATGGCAGGAGGCCTATCTTCTTCAGTTTTTGGCCAAATGAGGTGTCGAAAAAGCCCAGCTAGGGGTTTTTGGACGTTCTGAATCCATTGGCACTGTTTTCACAGGCATTTGAAGACTTTTTTTGCAGGTTTTTCACCATTGAAGTTTCAGAGAGCTCCAGGGAGCTTGAAGCCCTCATTGATTGAGGTCATGCTCAGATGAGCCCATGTCTGTTTTCTGTGATTGAATAATCATTTTTGGCTAATTGTTATGCTATGAACACTTTGGGATAGGTTTCAGATCTATTTGAGGACTTTTACAGGTGTTTTTGCCACAAAGACGCTCAGGGAAGCTTAAGGCCACATGTAGAAGAGGTCATGCCCGGATGAGCCATGATCCGTTTTCAGAGTTCTATTAGTCATTTTTGGGGTTTTTATGTATTCTGAACCCAATGGTATAGTCAGTATTTCCATTGGAGTTGAGCAGAAGCTTGTAAAAGAATCTTTGGAAAATTAATCCCAAAGAGCTAAGTCCATTGATGGAGGCTCAAGGAGATGTAGCCCAAAGAGGGGTGAACTCCTTTATCATCTTGTTATTGTTGTGAGTTTGATGGTTTATTTGCTGCAAGTTATGTTGTTGTGTATTTATTTAAAGCACATATTTAACCATTTTAAAAGATCATTTCCTCACACATGAACATTTAAAAGAAGATGCATAAACTTGGCACATAATCTACCTTGCATATTTTAACACATTGATCAAGGTCCTGTAAAGTTTTATTTTTATGAAGTAGAGGGTGCTTGCATAGCATAACAAGTCAGCCCACTATTTTCAGATCACCAGTGCAGGTTGGTAACCCCAACCCAGGTTGGTACACTACCCCAATGCAAGTTTGTAACTCCAACACAGGCTAGTACGCTACCCCAGCGCATGTTGGTAACCCCAATGTAGGTTGGTACGCTACCCCAGTGCAGTTTGGTAACCCCAACGCAGGTTGGTACACTACCCAATCGCAGGTTGGTAACTCCAATGCATGTTGGTATGCTACCCCAGTGCATGTTGTTATGTTACTCCAATGCAAGCTAGTATGATAACCCCAACACAGGTTGGTATGTTACTCCAACGCAGGTTGGTACGCTACTCGAGTGAAAGTGCAAAACTTCTTATGATATATAGATCCATGATTGACAACAAGATAATGCCCAAGTATGCAGAAGCGCAAAAGCATTGATGATGATTGTGACAAGAAGAATACCTTCCTTGCTAAGAGGGAATGTTTAAGATTGAGTAGCTTTAGAATATATCCTTATTGTATTTGACCAAGACAAACCCTACAGAATATTATTATATTATATTTGTTAACTAGGCCCTATTGTGCCTTTGTAAAATTCGACCTTATTATTCCTTGACATGTAAAAGAGAAAATAAAAGGATAAAGTAACAAGTTGGCCTAGACCTAATTTTAGGTTGGCCAAACCACTATTTATAAGGGAGGCCAATGCCTCATTCATACACTCACTCACTAGCTCTGCAACCAAGAAGGATTGTGCAAGTCTTGAAGGATGAAGCTATTGCAGCTAGGTGTGACATTGTGAAGGTTTTGGTCTATCTCTTGGATATCTCTTGGTTAAGTGGTGTGCTACTCTTCCCTAGTAAAGGGTTAGAGGAGGATCTTTTGCTTTGTTATTTCTCTCTTGGAGAGAAACATTGTTCTTGATTGGAAAATCTATATTGAGGAAGTTTGTCGGGATTTTCCCCTTAGGGGGTTTTCCTAGGGTAAATCTTGTTCATGTTGTGAATGTTATTATTTCAGTGATCCTTTATATGCAGTTAGTGTGATAATGGTTTAATAAGTAAAATATTGTTAAACATCAACATTTTGTTCCCACGTGGTTTTCCCTCTTTCCTCATTTTTATTCAGTGTTCATTAGTTGCATTGTACATGAGTACCTAATATGGCCTAGTTGTCGGGACTCATTTTTACTCCATAGTGATGTTCAGGGGGGGTGTTGGAGAAAATTATATTTCCGACACACTAGTTCAATGGGAGTTAATTGACTAGTTCTATTTTAGGAATTTCTATTTTGACCATCACTATTATGCATGCATGCATTCCTAAGGAAAGTTAAATACTTGATTGTTTTTATTAATTATGGAATGTTCTTTCTTATATATGATTTTATTTCACTCATTCATTGTATCATATTGATCATTATTGTATCAATCATCATTCATTGATTAGCTTATTGGAGTAGTGTGAATATATTTTCTCATTCTTCCATATTGAATCTCTCTTCCTTTCTTGATAAGCTTTGTTTGTACTTTATTTAGATAGATCTCTTGTGCAAGTGTCGATGAAACATTGACAACCTCTAGACCCAAAAAGTAATGCATCATACCTAGGCCTTTCATCTCGAACTTAGATGCAAGCTTTCTATTGCACTCTGTGATGAGCTTATCATTCCCTGTTAGAAACAGGTCATCCACATATAATAGTAATATCACTGGTCCACAATCCACAACCTTGTAGTAAAGGTTGGAATCTTCTTTACTCTTGATAAATCCTAAGATCATCAGGAAACTTTCTGATCTGGCATATCATGACCTGGGTGTCTGCTTAGGCCCATACAAAGCCTTCTTCAATATGCAGACATGAGACTCCTTCTCATATAACTTGTGGTTGCTCTATGTACACCTCTTATGGCTACTGGAGCAAGTGTCTCGTCATAATCTTCTCCTTCTTGCTAGGAGAATCTTATGGCCACAAATCAAGCTTTGTGCATCTCTATATTGTTATCTCCAACATGATTGATCTTGTATATCAACTTGAAAGTCACCACTGACTTCCCTTCTGGTCTTAGAACCAAGGTAAAGTCCATATCCCAGTCCTTCTGACTGGCTTCCTCCTCAGTCACTGGAACAAGGGAATCTTCCCAGGAGATCTCATATCTCCTTGAAGCCTATAAAGCTTCGATCTAGCCTCCTCAACTCATGGAACCTGTCTGTCAGTCCTGGAAGACATCTCTCTCTCCCATATGAATCTGAGGAGGAATACTTTCTTAATGAAAGTCTTTAAACCATTGAATCTCTCTGAGATCACGCTCACTCTGAGCCTCCATGCTTCCTCTGAAGCTTGACTCCCTCTGAGTCTATATAATCTCCAAATCCATTTTCTCCCTCTATATGTGATGATCTCCTCTGAAGTCTAATCTCCTATGAACGGTCCAGGGAAGGCTGCTCCTCCCTACTAGATCGTGATGGATGACTCCCTCTGAAATCTAGCTCCTTCTGAGTTGGTACTTGGTGAGGTCGCCTGCCTCACCACTGATGGAGTCGTTTACTCCTTACAATCAATATCCATATGAAATACTTTGTATCTCGCAAAAGTATCCTTCTTTCCAGAAGGTTTTAACTTCGTCCTCTTTTTCTTCGGTGCATGTATGATAGTTTGTTCCATGTCTCAAACTAGAGACCATCTAATATGTTTCCTCTTGCAACTGTCACTATATCTCCCCTCATATTTATCACGTGTGACATGCCTGGAACAAGACCAACAACAAGGAAAAACAATAGACAAGAATAATACCTCTTATAATAATAATAAAAACAATAACGAGAACAATCGTCACAATAGCTCCTTATAAGATCTATCACTTGTGACCTGCCTGGAACAAGAGACAAAATAAAAATGCAATAATAAGAAATAGGAACAACACTCTTCCAGTGTTGTGACCAATCATTCCTCCATGGTAACCTGCCCAAGACAAGAGTAACAAGAGAAAAATTATTTCCAATATAATAGCATTTTCATAAGAACATATCTATGTCAACAAGAATAAAAGACAATTTCATGGTAACCATCATAGCATTACCAAGGTGACCTTCCTGGAAGCAAAACAAGAAATATCTCTTAGAGGAGATGTTAGTTCATCTTGCAAATGAGTACACTAAGAATTTATATCAATAATACTCACATACTACCAAGTATTCATTGTATGTAGCAATAATAAAACCTTTCAAAGATTGTTGTCACAACTATAGTGTTTACTTGTAATGTAGCAATGATCAAAATTGATATGTGCAAATTGGAAACTTATCAATTTAATCAATCAAACCTGGAACCTAGAGTCTTATCTGCAAAAATGAGTCTCCTTCACTCAATATGACAAGTATTATCACCAACCTGTCTCATGTACTAAGACAATATGTTTTCTTGACAAAAATCCGAGTTAGGGAATACAATGCAAATAAAATCTAAAAACTCAACCTTAATCAATCTAATATTTGGACTAAAGTCATCTTATAACTTTAACTTTGACCATAGGTTTGACTTCAACAGAGAAAAATACAACTAGATGTTCATAAGATCACAATAATTCCATAACAACTAGAGGCATATCAAAACAAGCAAACCTAGAGTGTGTTGTTCCTCTGAATGTGTTGGATCTGAGATCCCTCTGGATCTATGATTTTTGCTTGGACAAAAGATCCCTTCTCCTGCAAACACCCTCAATATAGTGATACAGTTTAAACATATACAAATACATACATCTTGTAGCATCGACAAACAACAATAGGCAGCGACACCATCTGACAACAGCGGCCAACAACGACAGGTAGCGGCACCATCTAGTAGTAGCGGCAAGTAATGACGAACCCAAAAATTTCAAAGTGCTCCAACTTGAAATATGAAGATAGTTGGAGATGTACTAGGGTAGGGCATACTAGGACAACTAGAAATTAGGCCCAACACTTCACTGAAAGTGCCCAACGAACTTGGGTTAGGGTTTACTGTTGTTGCAAAACTAGAAACCCTAACTGTCGAAAGAGTAGCTAGGGAGTTGATCTAGGGAAAGAATAATTTCAACATCCTTTCAACGAGTTAATAGAAACTTCACTGGACCATAGGAACTACAACTAGTACTGCAATTGGTGTTGCAATTGGCACTACCATTGGTGCTGCAATTGGCACTACAACTGGTGTTGCCTCATCTCCCACTGGCTCTTCAAATTTGGAATATTGTGGATCTAATCCAGGGAAAATATGTGCCCTCCTTAGGTGACCTTTTTAGTGGGTTCAATGAGCTTGACAATGGAGGAAATTGAGGATCTTCCTTCCAACGGTTAGACTATTACGAAGGAAACCAACTATGAAACCATGTTAAAATTTTGGTATGCTCATTTAATCATAGACAATGTCACATCATTGTCACCCAACCATAGCCATTCACTATGCCACCCCTGAAAAAAATAACGTTTTCTTAGATAGAATGATTCTGACAAGTCCACACTAGAACCAACAAATAAACCCTAACCAAAAATATCATTGCTGCAGCAACAACACAATACCAAGAGAATATACCTCTACTAAAAGAAGCGTACCTTTACCAAGAGAGATATCAGAAATACTGAGAATACTCCACAACAATTGTTGCACTACTCTCTCTAGACTTGCGCCCTCTTCTGCTACAACTTCTGCTCCTTAGACTTGCATACTAGTTGTTACACCTATTTCTCCTTAAACTTGCACACTATCTGTTGCGAGTGAGTGAGTGTGTGCGTGTCCAAATGAGCTAGGTGCCTCCCTATTTATATTATCCTATCCAAGCGACCGGGGCCGACTTCTCTTTCTGGAGCCTTCGAATACTTTAATGATATTCTCCTTGAGTCAACTTCTCTTCTAGGGTTTTCACACATCTATTCAAGGGTTCTCTTACTCCCTGAATATTCTATTCTAAGTATAAAGGTTACAATTGGAGGTAAATACCTCCCGCAACTACCAAAACATCAACAACCTTCCAAGAGAGATGAGATGCCCTTAGTACCCCAAGGGACATTACACGCTTTAGATAAATGGGAAGTTGGTTTTGTGGGTCGAGGTAGAACCAATCAAATATTGCAGCATGGAGACTAATGCGTGATTTCTATTTAAGAATATTGTGACAAGGTTTGGATGCCCGAGGATTCTTATGAGTGATTAGGGGACTCATTTTCTAAATAGGACGATTACATCTTTGACAGAGGAGTTTCATATTCATCATCAAAAGAGTACACCATATCATCCTCAGGTAAATGGGACAGTAGATGCATTCAATAAGATCCTAAAGGATGCACTAACGAAGGTGTGAAATGTAATCCTAGATGACTGAGACTTGAGGATTCCAGCAGTGTTATGGGAATATAGGACTACAAGTAAGAAGTTGATAGGACAAACGCCTTTCAGACTAGTGTATGGTCAATAATATATTATGCCTATGGAATTCATAGTACCAAGCATGAGCATTGATGCGTTGACATAGCTTACAGATTCTTGCACAGTGGAAAAGAGACTATTAGAGCTAGTAGACCTAGAATAGGATTGGTTTGTCACAGATTTCAACAAGTTCAGAAAGTGTGCGAGAAAGCATGGCATGACAGACACATTAAACAAAAGAAGTTCCAGATAGGAGACTTAGTTTTTCTCTATGACAACAAGTTTTTGCAGCACCTTGGTATGTTTCAGATGCATTGGTTAGGTCCATATGTGATAAGGTTTGTGACAGATGTAGGTGTTGTTCAGTTGGAGAAACTGAATAGAGAAGTTGTGGAAGGACTGGTTAACGGTAGCCGGATGAAACTATATAGGGACAGCCGCACTTTTGCGCACTAGTCTGAGCGCACAGTATGTGTGCCATAGTACTTGTATTATAGTGTATTATAGAAATAAAAAGAAAAGAAAAGAAAAAACAATAAAAGAATTTGAAGGTTGAAGTTATACATAAGGTTAAACTAGTAAGGAGATAAAACAGAAAATGAAGCAGAGATTGCGCATATGAAGGAGGATTGAAGTGTGACAAAGAAAAGTACTAAAGAACACACATGACGGGACAATCATTAAAGAACGATCATGACGTTGAAGTAGTGGAAACGTTGCATAATCATAAATGGAAAGAGACCACAAGATCATGAAAGATTGGCAAGATCTAGACCGCGATCCACAAAATAATATGAATTTATTGCATAGTATGAAAAGAACTGAATGTAAGTACAATTGGATTAGACAACAGGTTTGGGCACAAAGAAGAATATAACAGTTGGCAGCAAGCTATACAAGCAGATAACAGGACGATGAGTAAAGGTTATTGTTTCTTGACAGTTGAAGAGAATAGAGAGCAGAGCCAAAAAGTCGCGTAAGAGCCAAGAGAGTTTACAGAATAGAACCAAAGAAAAGTGAGTTATGGCACTGCCTAAGAGAGTAGAATCTACATGAGGGACGAAGAAACAACGCAGTAAGATGACCGCAACGCCAGTTCAAGAAGAAGCCTCGAGCACGGAGCAGCTAGTAAACTTTCCCTGACCGTATGTGCCGCTGAGAAAACCCATAGTGAAGCAGGTCGAACTACAGAAGGAAGCCAAGTATGCCATGGTTACACCAATGATTCCCCTAAGGGTCATTGTCAAGGGTGACATGCAACTAAGAGCAATGGAGAGTTCGAGATACTTGATCCACATCCTTTTGAAGCGAAGAAGTTTCCAGAGCTAGCGCCCCAGTACTATTTACGCACAGTAATGAGACCCAGATAAGTGGTAATGACACTCGATCTGAGGGAATGGGCGATGTTATCCCCATTTTGTGGATAATTAAGGAGATTATGTCTCGAGGCCCTCAGGTTGCAGATATGGAGTGCCAAGAGACTACATGACCAACAATATCCTTTTGCATAGATTGAAATCCTTCTCACCACCACAGAGGTCACATATTTTCAGATGGCATCCACCACACCAGCTGGCTTCCAGAAGGAAGTGGCTTCCAGAAGGAAGTGGGCCTTGCTCCATGAGGTACAAGTCAGTATTATGGTGAGAATAATTTCAATATTTGAGGCATTTAAGTATGTTGTATCTTAGATTTCTTTAGATTTCATGATATATGCTTTGACATTATGCCCTTTTCCCTACTTCACCTTGGTGGTTGACATTGTTCCCTAGTAAGTGCTCTTATTTGTGGATGGGTTTACTACTAGGAACTCCCTTGAAGAGCCATAGTACCGTTTATGACCATACTTACCACTTTTCATCACTATTTCCCACCATTTCCTTATCTCTTGGGATTTTAGGGTGTATTGACCCAAGAAGGGGTTGTCCCTCATTCTATGGGAAGAAGGGTTTGAAGGCCTAGAGGTATTAATGTTGGGTAAAAGATAAAATCCTATGTATGAACCTTCTAGATGTTTCACCCAAGGATCACCCAAGAAAGTAATGAAACACTTATTTTTGAAAAAAGGGGAACCCACAAGAAATATGATTAAGAAATGCTTAAAAGGTTAGTTGGAGGATAGGAGGTCTCATCACGAGCCGACCTATCATGTCCATGAATATCTAGTGGTATGACATTACCATCATCTGGTCACCAAGCCAGGGTAATGGCTCTTAGTTGCATGACTGAGAGAAAGGGGGTCTCATCATGATCCAACCTTCTCATTTCCATTAGGTATTTGTGGGTGACACTGTCATTATCTGGACACCACGCCAGGGCAGTGGCCTTCAACTTTTCCTTAAAATTAAGAAGAATGGAAAAATAATGGGCTTGGAAAAAGTGCATTGCAAACGAAGGTACCACACACCCTCTACAAAGAGACACTACGACCTCTTATATGTCATGAGCCTTATGCCCATTGAGTCTTGACCCTAACCACTTCACCCACTTTACATGGTTTAGAGAGGGATCTCTTTGAAACTCTCCTTGACCTAGGGAAAGATCTACACAATAGGACACCTCGTCAACCCTCCCATACTAAAGCTTGACAAGTCACATAATGTCTTTGAGAACTTAATTGTTTGACATAGTAATATTTGATGCACATGCTTAGGTGGCTCATTTATTGATTAGATTCACTTATCATGATGTTATGACTTGAGATCCATGGAGGGCATGCTTATTTGTCTTTGCAGGACCTAGTTGGTGGACAATTTTGAAGAACAAGCCTAGCTTGGGCTTCCATGGGGCTTGAAGCCCACAAGTGGATGACAAGGGCCTGCATGTCAGATGAGAGAGATCAAACTTTGAAGGCCTAGAAGACGACTTGAAGCCCCCACATGCCAAACATTTTTCCTAGGAGAGAAAAAAATGTCACCTTTAGAGGCATGATGTCACCTAGGGGGGTTAGGGTTTGGTGATGAGGTTGACATGCATTGGCACAAGGACATTTTGAGGGGCTTGAGCCTTCATCATGAAGGAATTTGTTTGGATGCTTGACGTGGGGCTTTGGGAAGCCTTTCTACACTCCTCCATCACCAACGACCTTCTCCTAGTTCCAAAATGTCCCCTAAAGGGGTGACGTCCTTATAACTAGGGCTTTTCTTTGTGCAAAAGTGAAATTAAAATGAAGTGTTTAATATTACTTTGTAAAAAGGGGCAAGATTAGGGTTGTTGACCCCTAGTCTTGTGGTTTACCCTTAATTATGTGGGAAAACGATCTTAGTGACATTTTGTATAAATAAGAGATCATAAGATCTCATTTTAACATAACTCTCCCTCTTGTGAGAAGTACTTGGTCTGAAACTTTCTCTAGACTTGGAGTATTTTTCCTTTGATGCCATTGAATAATGCTTTTTGGTTGTGGTTGATTGATGATGATGGTGCGCTATCTCTTGAAGGCCATTATTTTTCTATTGTGGAGGTTTACTTTGGCATGTTAAAGGATTTGTCATGAATGGTATGGTTTCTACTTTGTTATTATCATTTTTAATTCAAGTTGAGGTTGTTTTGGCCAAGGCTAGATAGGGAGTATAAGGATATACACCCCTATCCTAGTTTCCACCATAATTGTCAAGATTTTAAAGTTATTTTGTAAGGTTTTTGTTGAGGAAGTAAGACGATTTATACCCCTCATATTCAAACCCTAGCTAGGTTACTTACCTTGGGAAGTAAGAGGATTTACACCCCCAAGGGTCTAGTATTCTTAGCTCTTTCTGTTTGAACCCATTAACGCATAGCTAAAGGAACTAGTCTTGCATTAGAGAAACAAAATATTGCATTGGGAAACATAATTTATTGTCTTTTTTACTTTTTGCAACTTGGATTGTGTTCCTTGTGCTTAAGGCACCTCATAGCCACAAGGGCGTCCCCATCAAAAGGACAGTTCTTACTGTTGTTACAAATTTGCATCTTCGGCCATCAGGGTTGCAGAAACCTTAACTTAATTACTTGAATAACTCTCTAATCAACCATCAGAAATTGCCCAAAGTTTGCACACTTATCTTACTTTCTCTAGCGCACTTTTTGGAAAATTTTGGGGGTGTTTTGGTGGCTGATTTTCTTGCTGTAATAAATTGAATGTTACAACCATAAGGATGATATAATTTGCTGCAAAAAAGTGTTTACAACAACCTTGTTTTTTCATGCTAGTATCTTGGTCTTTAATATTGAGTTTTGCTAGTATTTAGCTAGTCTTTCTCTTGTATATTTCACTTGATTTCTAGCATTTACCTTATAGCTTATGGTGCCATTTTATTGTTGATATACATTTTTACTAACAATTGTTATTAGGGACAACAAGCTTAACTTGCTTGTCCAATCATTATATTGCAATATATGCTTGTTTTCCTTGTGTCTCTGGCATGTATTTCACCATTTGCAAGTTACTCAACATACTTGGAAATCCTTGAACCTTCCCAAGACTCCATTCCAAGACCTTCATACCACTTAGAATTGAACTTTAGGGACTTTATCTCCATCTTCATCTTTTTCGATCTCATTCCCGCTAGGGTCACCGGGAATCCCCCCTTGAGGTGACTACTTCACCTCTAAAGTGACGGGAACATCTACCTAATATGATAGTGAGTAGGTGACCTCTTAGTTGTTTCCATTTAGTAGTTGGGTCGAGATTTTCCCAACCTACAACATGTGCAATAAAAGGCGACAAGGTTGCAACAATCAAGGATTCTAAATCTATTAGAGATACCCCATTTTGGTAGGAGCATGGAAATCAACGCATGTGTTAAGTTGTTTCTTAGTTGTGTCCATGGAGGATTCCTCTAGATGGATAGAGTTGTGTCAATAGAGACACAATTGATGGCACAGATCATAGGATTACCTACACAAGGTGAGGACCCTTTTCCATTATTCAGGGACAAGGTCAATGAAAAAGAATTGTTAGAGAGGATCAAGGAGAAGTATGGAACACATAGAGGAGCATGTCAACTCGATGTAGATAGCATCACTGACGATACAGTAAGGTTTGCGACACAAGTGTTGGCGTGTAAGCTACTTAGAAAATGTCGCAAATATCAGGTACTGGCAGGAGCCATAACAATAGCGGAGAAGTGTGTAGCGGGAGTAATGATGAATTGGTCGACCTTTCTGGTCAATCAGTTTTTGATGGACTGCAGGGAGGCATATGAGAAAGGAACATAGTTCTACTATGCCTAATTATTAATCTTGATAGCATTGACTACGTGGAGGGAGCCCAAAGAAACATAGTTCTTGGAAATAATCCATAAGTTGTTTTTTGCAACAATATATATGTCTTTATGGCATAATGTGCACAAGGATCGACATATGGATAACAATGTTACTTTTTATATTTACAAAGAGACTATTCGATAATGCATCAAGGACATGTAGCGCATTCCACCACATTTTGTTGAAGTATATAAAGGTATTATGCGGTTTAAAGTAGGGATGCATCATATCTATATTCAGGGGAAGAAGGATCTAGCTCACCAATGGTTGTCGATGCATTACAGAGTGACAGAGCATGACATCAACCAGATAGTAAATGATTGGAATGAAGAGTGGAGAACCCCAGAGACAAAACTAGAGAAGGAGACAGTACTAGAAAAAGATCAAGAAGAAGAGGAACAAGGAGAGAAAGGAAATGGAAAAGAAGACATGCGCGAAGTCCCACCACCTATTGGCGAGAAAAGGAAAGAACACCATGACTGGCCAAGAGGAAAGCAACGGAAGAAGCAGAAAGTTGTAAACAAAGTGGCCATTGAAGCATTAGCACAGGATGACTTAGACAAGATCGTGAATCAATTTAAGGAGGTTACTGATGAGGCTTTTGAGCAAGCGGCGCAGAAGCAAGAAGAAATGCACTCGGACATGCAAGCGCAATGCTACACTTAGACAAATTTTGGAGACAACTAGGATAATGCCAATTAGAATAAGAGAACAAGAGTAGACAGAGAGTACGACATAGGCGCAACCGACAACATCCAACCCATATGCAACATCAAGAGAGCGTCAGGTGATGAAGATAGCAACAAGAGCTTTAGATTTCCCTATGAAAAAGTTGCAGGAGCACACAAAGGCACTTAGTCATATTGACTTGGTATTGTCTCAGTTGTTCGTAGAAGTATTACATAGTTTGCAGACGAGCGTCATGCAGGAAATTCAATTGTGTGTGGTGTCAACATCGATGGAGTTTATTAAGGTAGTTGCAGATAATGATGTGGTACGGGTATAAAACAATAAACTTATGTTGGAGAGGGATGAGGCCGCACATAGGACAAAAATATTGAAACAAGCAATACATAGGGTCTATAGTAACATTCCAGAAGTGTCTATGGAGGTAGACGCCCCTTTAGAAGAACAAGTCATGAAGGTTAGTGAAGCTAGTCAGGGATTTCATGTGAAGATTATTGATTTGGAAGCACGCCAGACACCAAGTACGCCACCGGAAGAAAGAGAGCAGAGAGAGAAGACAATTGCGATGACAGTAGAAAGCATAAAGAGTATGGATGAAGAATGTGTGAAGTTGTATGAAGGAATCACACATGTATGGGTTGTGCTACTGGAGAACGTAGAACTAAAAGCATTAGATCATAAGTTACATAATGCGCAAAAGAATACACAAAAGATTAAAGACACAATGAATAGTCTACCAAAAAAGGAAAAGATGGTTGCCTTAGTAGAGAATAGGCAAGTAAACCAGGAGATAAATCAAATCAGGGTTGAGCAGTAGACGTTGGTGCAAAAGTTAGAGACATTGCAAGAAGATCATTCAAGATAACATAAGAAATCGCAACAGTATGAAGCAAGGTGAAACAAACAATACAAGAGAGCGAAGAGAAGTTGCAGACTCCTACCACTGCGCAAGCTGCAGAAGAGATATCGAGGTGGGAAGTAGAAGCAAGGGAAAAGGTCACAACTGTCAGGGAGACTTTTGAGAAGCTCATTGTGACAATGAAGGCAGTGCAACAACAAAACTGAGTGGCTCGGGACGAGCCACATGTGAGTGTTGGGGGTCTGTTGGAGTAGGATATTTTGGGAATCGCCCAAGAATAAACCGCACGACAAGTCGACTAAGGAACAACGCACGCGGAAGAAAGGAAGACAATTAGCCTATTTTCAAGGGTTATCGCGCACGGAAGGTGGAAATTAGTTAGAAGTAATTATACCTTTTGATCCATTTTGTAACGAGATAAGCCCCAGTGTCAATGTATAAATATGTAAGGGTTTTTGGGTAGAAGGTATCAAATAGTAGGTGTGAGGAGTGAGGCAGAATAAGCTAAGTGTGCAATGTATGCACGAACAACAAGGGCATTTTGGGGTAGAACTGAGACCTTATGTATGAGCGCAGTGCACGCCTTTTGTAAGAAATGATGTTGAATAATAATATAAGAAGCTTGTCGTTGTGGACGTAGCTCAGTTTGGGGTGAACCACGTTAAATCTCTATGTTATGATGTATGTTTTGTTGTGATGTGTTTATTTTTTGTTCTATTTATGGTGCACATATAATATGAATATGTTAGATGTTTTGTTGATTCCGCGCACACGATATATGATCGAAATTTAAGTGAATGGTCATGATGAATGCTTTATATTCCCCCACGTCCGCAGAAACATGATTCCTGCAGTCCCCATAGGTACCTCGGGTGAGACTTCACTTGCTTGCGGGTGATGCCGAAAGGGCCGGTATATTTAGGGTTTTGTTGGTGAAGTAATGTTAAACCCTGGGCCTGCCCATTGTGCACCAACACCACCCATCACTTTAACTAATCCAAGATTCAAAGCTACAAGTGCTACCTCATGAAGAGTTTATACTAGCTTCAAATTTCATTCAGCTTAATGTTTTAACTGGTGAGATAGAAATATATATATTTTTTAACTCCTTACTAAGGGTAGTAGAACACAACTATCACTCTTTGAGATATCTAGATCAACTTCAAATTATTATTTCTTTGGGAGATAAATGGTGCCCCATTACTTTGCACAAAGCCACCCATTGCTTCAACTAATTTAGGATTTAGCTCTGTAGGTGCCACCTCATGAAGACAATAGCCCCATGCATTCTGAGCTGCACTATTAAGTACCAAATCCTGCTAAGCTTTAGATGGGCTAACATAAAGGAACATGATTCCATTAAAGTGCTTCTTGGGATATCAACGGGTAACCTATTAACCTCTAATTATATAATGGAATTATTGGTATGGTAAGGTTGCATCAATGCATGCATGCATAAATAAAGCACGAATTAGATGCAAATTTGATGGGAAAACTCTTTGACGACCATGAATAGAATAAATATTTGGAGGACAAATTTATGCATGTGGGAAAGTTAAAGTTATACTACGATCTGCATGGTAGTACAACGCTCTCCTTAACATGAAAGTGTAATCAAACATTCCTTTTTTTAATACTAAATTTCTTGTTTTTGGTGTAACTAATAACCTAACACACAATTCCACTCGTTGATTTGCATGTGCATTCCTTGGCAACCATAACTAAATACATAGTTGGATCTCCAATTTTTTTAAGACTTAAATCTAAATTTACATTAGCTACATCAAAACATATTACTCTTGATTAAAAAAAATTGGCGTTAATAATATTCTGATTTTAAGATTCTTTTTAATTTCATAATATGATAAAGTTTACCGTGTCATCTTCACAACTAGAAACTTTTTATTCAATAAAATCAAATAGAGAATACACTTTCGTGCAGACATGCATGATAATCAATGCATACAATTATGAAAGATAGGCCTCAAGTGTTGCAACCATGCTATGATACCATATGCAAGAATCTAATGTCTAAATGATTTTATCAAAATATAGATTCCAACATATAAATGAGGCTTTTGTAATCAACCAACTACCATTCACATGCAACATTTAATTTACTGCATCAATCAATAAAGAAACATTGGTTCATTTAAGATTTCCTTTTTGAAATAATAGGAATAAAAAGAGTAATATGGTAAGAATACCTATAATCTTCAAATGTTGACTTACAATCAGAGCAAAGATGAGAATAGATGAGCACCAGAAGACAATAACCCACTCCAACAATAAGAATCCATTGGGCAACTAGTTTGGGAGACGACTCTTCTACCAAGCAACCCCTTAGCCTAAGACTAAGAACCCCCAAACCCTTAATCAATAAAACCATGCTAGACTATCTACCATCTCTTCAACATGGATCCCAAACTCCAAAAGAGAAATACTCCAAGGTCCAAAGATGATCCCCACAATTTCCTCAACATCCATTAAATAATGATTATTCCATTGTATCCATGCATAGACTCCGCTTGTAATTGAAGCAATTATATTTCATCTTTACATAATAATACAACTTTAGTTAGTTTTTTCTTTATTTATCTTCTTGCTTTAAATTCCACTTTATTTAATTTTAGGTTTTAGTTTTTAACTTTTTATTACAATTAATTTATTAATTATTATTTTTCTTATTTATTTACTTATTTCTTTGTTTATTTATTTTTCATCATCAAAATGTAAGACTAATTCAAATATATATAATATGGGACATTAAATGGTGACACCCAAAACATTTCACTTTATTATTGGAAAAATTTGAGGTATAAAATGGGCTCTCTAAATTAAATAATAGTTAAAATAATAAAATACTAGTTATGAATTTTCAAAGGGAAAGAAAAAAAAATATTAGGGAAATTTTGAGGTCTAAAATGGACCTCCTAAAAAATATTATAAAAAAATATGAATTATGGTATATTTACAACTCACCTCTTGCACTATTATCTATATAACCGTGGTCAAATTAAATTGAAAAAATATCTAAAAATAAAACTAATAAAAATATCTTATAGTACTCATATAACTATAAATAAAAGCACTTTTAAATTTATGAAATACTTTTATTAAAAATATAATACTTATAAAGTAGTAATCATAATAAATAATGTAATACATTCATTTTTAAAATTAAAAATATAAAGTAAGACTAATTTAAAAAAATAGTACATAAATTAAATTCACAAACTCAAACTAACTATGAATGCTTGAATATTTTATAAATTACTTATTTTTTATATTAATTTAATTATAAATATTGCTTAAAGTATTTATTTTATATTAATTTAATTAATATAAAAATATTTAAGAGTTATGAATACATGGTTTAAATATCAATATATTAGGTTTATCTAATATAAATATGTAGTTTCCATGTAACTAATATATACAGATATTAACTAATATATAGACACTCGTATATAAATTTAACTAATATATATACTACATAATCGAAATAATCACATACTTTATATATTAGTTTAACTAACTATCACACATTTCATATATTGGTTATAATATATGGATCTGACCCACGAATCCTCCATATTTTTTATTATATTTCTTAGAAGTATGTATATCACGTGTTCCAAATAATACCACGTTTCCCATATATTACACGAGGGCTAATATAATATATGAGATGTGGGGTGTAACTCATATCATATATTATATTAACCCTTGGCTAATATATAATATATGTTGGAAGCTAATAGAATATATAAGATGTGATGCACCCAATATATTATATTAGTCTGTGACTAATATATGGGCACATATATTATGTACCTCATATATTAGCCAAAGTAGCGAATATGATACATGGGGTGGGGTGGCTAATATATGAGGCACGTTATTATGTGCTCCATATATCAACAAAGGGAATAATATAATATATGAGGTTGTGAGTGCACTCACACCCCATATATCATATTAGCCCCTATGCTGGGTGTGGCTAATATATGGGGCAAGTTATTTTGTGCCCCATATATTAGCCAAGGGTATGATATAATATAGGGGGTGTGAGATATCATAGGGGTGTGTGTGCACTCACATCCCCATATATCATATTAGCCCTTTAGCTTGGCTAATATGATATATGGGGGTGTGGGTGCGCCCACACCTGATATATTATATTAGTCAAGGGCTAATATAATATATAGGTTGCATCTCATAATATAATGTGTTATGTTATATATATATATGGATGATGTATTTCTATTATATTAGTTATATTAGGTAAAATATATGGGTTGGGTTTTTACACTAATGAATATATATTATAAATTGTTTTATGCAATTTAAAAAATAAAGTGTGAATAATATATATAACTTAATTATTATACTTATGAATTTTGAATTGGTACATTATTTTTAAATATTCAAAATTACTTTACTTTATTTTACTTTAATAGTACATTTATATTATATTAAAAGTACTTTGTTCTATTAGTACATCTACATTATATTCAAAAGTAATGTATAAGTATATTTCTCCTTACGATTACATTACGTGCAACACTATCAAGGTTAAGTATGGGTTGTCATCAACCATTTAGAATGTGACAACTAAACATTTTTAACTCAAGCAATGTTAACTCATCCCTTGTGGATGATGTCATCCTCTAAAATGTGATTGGTTTTTGTAAAGTTGAATTTGATAGTGGTTTTTTTGTTTTGAGACTCATTTTTTACCTCAAAAATCTCTTAATGTTAAATTTTTTAATTGTATTTTCGTCTTATGTTTTTATAGGTTTAATCAAATTTCAAGTGTAGGAACTCAACGAGTACCCACTTTGCATACTTTTGATAGACCCAGAGTGAGATGAACTAGAAATACATGAAAATATGTGTTTCATGTGAAACTACTAAAACCCAACAAGATAAATCGTAAGCTTCAACAATCTTTACTACCCAGAAATTTATTTAGCACATTTAAATTTCTGAAATTGCTAATTTACAGTTACAACTAGGTTTTCCTCAAAGAAAATAAAACCACACAACAAAAATATATACTAGGAACATTGTAGAGAGTAACAACAATCACATCACATGAGATACACCAGAATATTTGGGTAAAATAACACCAGGAAAAACCCAATATGGGAAAACTCGTTCTTTAATTTGTGGATTTTATTATTGCAGTAGAAAATATAGAGATCTCTTACAAAGCAGATCAAGTTACATCAATGGTTGAGGAAACCCCTGCGAAAATTCTTCTTAGCACCTGTACAACCCTCTCTAAACCAAATCGAACCCAACAACACAAAATCGACCCAGCAAAAGAACCTCTATGCAAATCGTACGGCCCAGTTGCATTGTCTTTGTGTCACACGTGCGACTCTCTTAGATTTGTAGTACAACCTCTGTAATGGCTGAGAAAACTAGTCAATCCACCTGCTAGAACTCTCCTTTGTCTTCTCTGGAACTCTTCTCCAGTAAACCCTCAAGCGAATCTCCTCTTGTTGAAACTCGCCCTCTCTCAAGTGAATAATGCACCCCAGCCACCAACTCGATTTATTTTATCTCAATGAGCAAGCGAAAACCCTATCTCCAAAGAGATCAAGGGTTGAGATCAACCCTCACTCTCTCAATGAGATGGATGACCAAGATAAAAAGACCATCACTTAAATTATTTTCACTTTTCACTTTAGAAAAAGTGTTCATTAAGTCAACAATAAAATATAACACATTTAATGTACTTTTTCCTAAGTACAACTTTAGGAAAGAGATTAATCTATCAACTTGGCTAGTTTCATTGTCCTCCACCCATGTTAGGATGTCATGCATGGAGAAGACCTTATGAGTTATACCTCTCAACATTTCATACTTCTGATAGACCCATAATGAGATAAACTAGAAATACATGAAAAAATCGTGTTTTATACATTTGATAGACACTGAGTGACATAAACCAGAAATACATGAAATTCATGAAACACATTTTTTTATGTATTTCCCATTTATCTCACGTTGGGTCTATCAAAAATATGAAAAAAGTTTTTTTTCATGTATTTCCAATTTATCTCACTTTGGGTCTATCAAAAGTATGAAACACGTTTTTTTTCATGTGTTTCAAATTATGCAGTGAAACACGATTTTTCATGTATTTCCAATTTATCTCATTCCGGGTCTATCAAAAGTATGTAGAGTGGGTACTCATGGGATGTAGAATTTAATTTCACATCCAACAAATGCCTGGATTTGAAATTTGAGTAAACCTATAAGGACATAAGTCGAAAATACGATTAAAAAAATAATTTTCTTCCTTTCCCTCCAAAAATATTTACCCTTATGCTTGGCATCATCGTCTAGAATCATATTGGTTAAAGTTGATTTGATTGTACGTTTTTTGTTTTAAGGACATTTTTTAATTCAAAATTTCCCTAATGTCAAATCCTTCCTCCCTAGACTAGAACCTTCCTTCTTGTTGCCCTTCTTGTAACCCTTATTGCTTCTCTTCTTCATGTTTTCAATAAAGGCTACTTCTTCTACTTTTTGCTACATGTTACCACTTAAAATCTCACTAAATGGAAAGTCCTACCCTCTATAGGAGAGTTTAGATGCAACTAATAGGCAAGCCACCCACTGTCACCTCGATGGCCTTGCCTCTCACTTTAAGGCTAAGAGTGTTGAAATATTGTAACTGCAAAGAGTATTCTTATTATTATTGATATATTATTCATAGGATCAATCCCCATTGTGGATTGATCATGTCGGTTATTGTAATAGGACCAAATCCCCTTTTGCGGATTGGTCAAAAGACAATTATAATAGGAAGAATAAGAAGTCGGCCCCAACAGTTAATAAGGAGACCCAGAAATATAATAAAGGTGGGTTTACCCACCCAGTTGGAGAAGTCGGCCCTGCCAGTGAAGAGACACTTCACACGTGCCAGACTTGTATAAATAAAGGAGGCTAGCGCCTCACTTGGACACAACTCACTTGCTCAGT
>ML786448.1:78687-104495 GCA_009831015.1 Picea engelmannii | reverse complement strand
TGGCTTAATTCATCGTTTAGCCATTAATTCCTCCTTATTTCTCCATCTTGTTCCCTGTTTGTGCCTGACTATAGTCTACGGGAACATATAGACTACTAAGTCACTCCCTGCTGGCCTAATCTTGGGGATGGGACATCACATATCATAAGCAATGGGGAAATTGTCCTCTTCAATCTTTGCAGTAAATGTGAGCTTTGCAAGCCATAGTGAGATCATGGGTACCTAACAAGTAAAGAGGTTTGAGCCTCACGAGCTCAAAATCAATACCAAGTTGTTTAAAATCAAACAAACTTTTAGAATTTGCACTTCTAAATTCTTTCCACAAAAATTCACATCTACTTTTGTATATTCAATAATTTTTGAGATCACATTGGACATTTTTTATGATGAAATCTTCTAGGGGATTAAATGGATTTAGTTTGCTTAGTCTTTCTTGCTTTAATTTGAGCACATAAAGCCACATTCTCTATTCCCTTGTCATTTGAATTGTTAAAATTCAATTCAAAACTCTTGAATTTTTGTTACATGGATGGCTTTGTGATCCCTTTCTTACATGACCTATGTTTAAAGGCCTTGTAATGGGAAATGAATTTGGTGCTATGTTTTTCATTGAGTGTAATTTGGAACTCAATTATAGGCTTTTAAAGGGCGGTGCCCTGTTATATGATTTAAGTGGTGCTCTAACCCCAAGGGGTTAACTCAACCGTTCGTCATGCAATGTTGTTGGGAATTTGGCTAGTTCTATGCCCACAAGTGCCTTGTTCAAATCCCCCTAGATGAGGTGCACTAGTCTATGTTGACAAATTTACTAGGGATGCCATCCATGAATGTTGGGAAGCAACCCTTGGGTTTCCCCACGAGGTTTCCCTTGGAAAAGAATAATTTAAGTGGTGCATGATTTTGATTATTTTTTCTAATGATGTGCTAAATTCCAGAGATAAAATTATTTCCTTTTGGCCAAAAATGCATTCTTTTTTTATTTGTTTATATGCTTTCATTGATCTTGGGGCAATTATGAACCCTAGTTTTTACATTTAACATGGTTAGCAGGAAGGATTCCATGATATTTAATCTTTAAACCTTTGTCTTGAAAGATGAGTCCTTTTACTGACAAGCCATGGGGTAATCCACAATAATGTAGACTTACTTTGACTGAATTCATGAAAATTGTTTCCATCCTGCTTATGAATGCACAAGTGAAGTGATATTGGTTATGATAATTTCCTACTAAACCAATTGCTTCTAGGCATTATCCATTCAAATAAATGTGCTACATGAAGTATAAATTGAACATTATGATGGAGAGGGAATGTGGGATGACTAGAACCCCTTGTTATGAGCCAAATCATCCAGCCCTGCATCCTCATTACATGCAGACAACATAGGTGGAGGTGGAGCCACTATTTCTACTACCTGCAAAAGAAAATCCAACAAAACATGCTTTTAGTATGCCCGTGATGACAGGCAACAAACTTTTAGGATAGTTGCAGACTGCAGTCCTCAAGACTTTATGAAAGAAGCATGCTATAAGGACTTCATTAGATGGGGAACCAATTTCAGTTAACAAGTACATCTAATCTATAATATGAATATGTAGCAAAGAAGTGTGCATGGTATGAGATCAGTCACAGAATCAAGGACATTAAAACTGCAATTCAACCTTGAAAGTAGGTTGACTCAAATTCTTAAGGTTCAAAATTTATTAGATTCTTAGGAGTCATTTAACACAGACTACAGTGCATATATAGTTTGAATAATATGTCAACTTCAAGAACATGGAAAAAGGAGACAGACAACAGAGCACCAATGACAAGCTGATACAACATCCCATCGATGAGAATGAGATGTTGCAACAAGGATAAAAACGACAGCATACGTCATTGTGTAAAGGCGAATTTTTATAGGTGGGCTATGTTGTGGAGTGCGAAACAAAAAATCATTTTAAGACTTGAGTAGAAGAAAATGTGGTTGTGCCTTTTCCTTTGCTGCAAATGGGTCGACAAAGATTTGGAAGCCAGATTTAGGGCCACTTTGCACAGACAGGCTGATTAACTTCAAGTTTGAAGGGACTTCATGAATCACACTACACTTAGTTTAGATTTCTGTTGGGAATAAATTTGATCAACTTTTACCTATGTTACACCGAGGTTTAGAGACGGGAAAGGGGGATGGTATTTGGTGATGGCCGTCCAAAGGGGAACTAGAGAATATCTTTATAGAGACTGAACCAGGGAACAGATAGGCAAGCTGGATCAGTACCTTATCTGGTGAAATTGATCAGGAAATCCCCCGAATTTCCAGGAGATAAGGGGCCCCAAATATTTTAAGGAGATAAGGGGCATTTCCAGGAGATAAGTTGGATTGCAGAAAATGGGATTAGTTTCCTAAGTAAATTTCAGCAGCAAAGACAGAGGAATGTGGAGAATATGCATTTTGAATGAAAGATAGATTCAAAACGAATTCATAAAGTAACAACACAAGCCATGCAGCACGATTGGCACACTGGAAACAACCACAAAAGATCAAAGAGTTGAAAAGCATAGAAGAAACTCGTCTGATATATTAGAATAGAGGCAGGAAATCCACCATAGATACAATAAACCAGGGGCTTTCCGATCAATCTCTGGCATGCAGTAATGGAAGTGCTGTCAAGTCTGGAAAGGATGGAAGAATGTGGTTGTGAAGAGCTCCTGAAACTTGTAAAAGAAAATCCAATCTCGTGCCCAAGAGTCTCTACTCACCTTTATAGAAAAGATGAGAGAAAAGACAGAGAGAGAGAGAGAGTGCCCTAGATGTGAGAGATAAGAGAAAATCTAATTCCAAGTTAAATCGTTTGTATGGCATGCTAACTCCCTTTGCATGTGATAGATACCACTCCAAGAACTCGCCCTCAACCAAGAATAGCTGTCTCATTTTAATATATGCACCAGTATGCTGAAAATAACCTCCAAGAATGGCCCCAAATATTTTAAGGAGACAATGGGCATTTCCAGGAGATAAGTTGAATTACAGAAAATGGGATTAGTTTCCTAAGTAAACTAATCCCAGGAGACAAGTTGAATTGCAGGGATGAAATTTACTTAGGAAACTAATCCCATTTTCTGCAATTCAATTTATAATTTTTACACTTTTGTTAGGTGCTTTCTGGGTGCTTTGAGGGAAACTTAGTGTGATGATTTATTTCAAGTTTATACACAGATTTACATATAGAAAAAACACCATACAAACATCTTAGGGACACCCCCCTGTGGCTCGAAAAGCACCAGCCCTAATGGAGAGGGAATTAGTACATGACAGGGCTGATTTGCCTACAATCATCGCTCAGATCTGTTCATCTTTTTAGTGCAGATTTGAGTGATAACTAGTACCCGTCTTCACATAGCTGCATTTGTACTCTAGCCAAAATGGTAAGTCGAGAGACCTAGAATAATGTCACCTATAGATGATCCTGAGGTTGTAGGGTTAAAAAAATCCATCACCAAGATATATACTGTAGAAGAGGTGAGGGCAACCTAGCAGCAGTTTCTATATTTTCTTGAGTTGACTCACTCAACTCTATAGAAGCAAGGATAGTGGTGGACGTTGGACAATGCATAGGAATGGAGCCACAAAGATTCCCTAGATTTCCATTTGAATGCTATCACAAGTTGCCAATTACTCATTCTAGTACCCTAGCACAACCTTGACCGTTGGATCACATCAATGGCTCTGTTTATTTCCTCATTGAAAGATGGTTGGTGAAATTTGCCAATGGATTTATGCCGAAGTCCAAATGTCTAACATTGTGTTGTTTCACTTTCTTTGTAGAGTCCTATGCCAACTATTCCACATACATCTACCATGGCTATCAAATGCATGTGTCAAATGTTCAATTATGAAGTAATTTAGTTGTAAGACCTTGACACTATTACCAATAAAGTCCCCATGATGATGATTAAAGCAATATTCTAACAGCATTCCTGCCAAGCATTAAGTTAAGACTCCATACAATGCTCATAGATTAACCAAGGATTGAGACGTACTGCACTATAACAAGGTACCATGACCACTACCAATTGAACTACAAAGGCAACTTAACTAATCACCAGCGTTGATCAAAGTATGAAATTTGATCATAGTTCCGGTGTTTGAAGTTTTGAACTATCAATGGCAACTCTGTGATAAGACTACCACTCAATGTAAATTACAAGACACGTCTCAAATTTGACCAGCTAGACGGTCAAGACTCGTGACAAAGTGCCATTTTAATATGGCATATGAAGTACAAGTCATAGCCATCAAAGTTATTCAACCATATGCTAACCATTTAAGTTTGGGAACGATTGAAACTATGAATATTCTCAAGACAATCAATCATGCCTAACCAGCATCAGATACTTGTGAATTTCAATGGCAAGAGACACGTTTCAGGGTTGTCAATTAGAAGTCAAAAAAATTAGACCAATTGCATCTAAAGTAAATCTCAATTAATTTGAAGAGTGTCACGTAAGACAAATTAGATGCTTAAAAATGTGAGTGATCTAACCAAAATGCTCTAATGGTGAGCTTCATTGGGCCAAAATTGATTCACCTGGTAAGATTATATCTGTCAAACAAGACCCAGAAATGATCAGATTTGTAGCTTCCACATCAGCATTGAGTGTAGTTTCTTTTGATACTATATCAAGGTAGTGAAATATTGATTATAACTCATTGATGTTTAGATTAGATCTAAACACTAACTGGAATTATTTTACTTGCTTGCAGCGAAAAATGAGAAAAGCAAAAACACCCAATACACAAATATTTCTGCTCCACAAAATCAGTTCTTCATTCAAGATTTTCTGAACCTACTGGAGCTCCCACACAGGGGAAAATAGCTCTAAGACTTTTACAACGAAAACAGAATTTCTGGAAAACAAAAATCACACAAAACCGAACCTCAGATTTGTTGTACGGCCTGCAGAAGTACGGCACTGTACAGACTCACACGTGTGGGCTGTTCTGCTCACATGTGCGGCCTGTAATTAACTCTGCCATTGTCTAGAAATCTGTGCCGCCCTTCTGCAGAAGTACGGCTTCCTTGCTGAGGTATGTTGCTGTCTTCCTGCTGATTTCTCTGCTGCAAGAAGCTTACGATGCCAAATGGCCTCGCAACTAGCCAAGCTGGCTGCCATGCACTCTGCCTCAGTTGAACTCAGAGCCACTGACGTCTGCTTCCCGCTGAACCAGGATATAACTGCGGACCCCAAGCTGAAGCAGCACCCAGAGGTGCTCTTCCTGTTTATATCACTGCCAGCCCAGTCTGAATCTGAATATCCCTGCAACCTAACACCACCACCACCAAAATACTGTAGCCCATATCCTAACGTGCCATGTAAGTATCTGAGCACATGTTTTGCAGCAACCCAGTGGACCTCCCTCGGATCCACCATAAACTGGCTCAATGTGTTGACTGCAAAACAGATGTCTGGTCGATTGTTGACCAGATACATCAACGAACCAATAAGCTTCTTGTACTCCCTGCCATCTGCCAACTCTGAGGTAGAAGTGTCAATCTTCCTCAAGTTGGTCACCATCGGTGTGGCCATCGTTCTGCAATGCTACATCCTGAATCGCTTCAGGATCTCCAGAGTATACTTCCCCTGTCCGAGGAAGATCTCACCAGATCACTACCAAACCTCAAGTCCCAAGAAGTAGTTCATTGGCCAGATATCCTTCATCTTGAATTCTGATGCTAAATCTGATTAGCAACCTGTAATCAATCTGTTTGCTCCTGTCAGAATGAGATCATCTACGCACAAGACCAGAATGACAACCTCATATCCAACCAACAAAAGGTAAAGGTTGGGATCTGCCTAACTCTTGGTGAATCCTATAATGTTCCTGACTTGGCTAGTCTAGGAAACGCTGCTAATGTGTATGTAGGATTAATTGTTTATAGCATATAAATGATCATACAAATAACATATGCGACAAAAGACTGCAAAGTTTATATTATGATATCTCTGCAGAGTACAAATGCCGAATGCGGCTGAATAAAAATGAATCACTCGGCTAGATCAAATGACAAAATGATCTTAGCTGGAATACAATAAGCAAACTAAATGATAATACCCGATAATAGATGAGCACTGCGGGATCAATTGATGAGTTGGAACTATGGCAGCTCGCACGGTAACTGCTGGAAGTCCGGAAAGTTCGCCCTGGTGGCTATACCTCTCGGAATGGCCTGGAAACTATCCCAAATGGTGAGCCCTGCTCTAGCTCTCAGTCTTGGTGACTGACCGGCCCCTCTGCTGGTGGGTCTGGACCCCGGATGGATCCCCCTAGGGGAATGCACCCCTCTTTCACTGGAAAACTGTGCCCTAGTGATTCCACCGTCGGAATCGGCTGAGATGTATCTCAAAATGATCGCCTTGGCCTACTAGGAAATGGGTCAAAAGGGTTTCCTTGGATCTGATCTGATGATCGATCAGGAACCCCGAATGTGTCCGCCAAAAGTGTCGCACTCCCAAGATGGGAAAATGCGCCCCAGATGATAGCTGGTGTTGGGTGTCAGCTTTGTCCCCACCAACCGAAACAAATCTCTCCAGAATGTTCCCATGAACTGTCCCTGTCACTAACGATGTTCCTCGGCAACCCATGAAGTCTGAAGACCTCCTTGAAGAATAGCTCGGCTACCTGAACTGCATTGTACTCTATCGGTATGGCATAGAAGTGAGCAAACTTGGTCAATCTGTCGACCACTACATAGATACAGTCCTTACCCTAGACCTTGGGTAGGCCTGTGATGAATTCCATCGATATACTCTCCCATTTCTACTCTGGAATGGGGAGTGGCTGAAGTAGCCCTGCTAGAAGAGCATGCTCTGACTTGTTCTGTTGGCAAGTCACACACTCACTGACGTGTCTCATAACGTCCTGTTTGAGGCCCTTCCATGAGAATCTTTCCCTGATCTGTCTGTAGGTTTTGAAAAAACCCTAATGGCCTGCTAGTGGTGAATCATGAACTGTTGTGAGGATCTTCTTCTTGAGCCCCGATTCTGGCACCAAGTAGACTCTGTCCTTGTAGAATATGACATCATCAATGACCCTATACCTGTCATCCTGTATCTTCCGATCTATAACCTCACGAGCGAACTTGTTCTTGGAATATTCCACTAACAAGTGGGATTTCCAATCTGTTGAAATCTCCATCAAAGAGCATGTCGCAGGTCTCCTCGATAATGCATCAGCCACAATGTTCTTCTTCCCCTTGACATACTCTATGTCGAAGTCGAATGCCTGTACCTTCGTCACCCATTTCTGTTGGCGCTCACTGAGGTCCTTCTACTCAAGGAAATACTTCAAGTTGTTGTGATCTATCTTGACCACGAATTTGCTTCCCACCAAATATTGTCTGAATTTGGTCAAGGCATGCATGATTGCCAGCATTTCCTTGTCATAAATGGAGTACAACCTCTCGGGTTGACTGAGCTTCCTGCTCTCGAATACAATGGGGTGTCCTCCCTGCATCAAAATTGCCCCGATACCCTCGCCGGATGCATCACACTCTAGTACCAATGGTAGGGTGAAGTCTGCTAATGCCAACACTGGACAAGTGCCCATGACTTCATGTGATCAAAGGCTTTCTGTGACTCCTCGATCCAGATGAAATCCCCATGCTTGGTAAGATCCGTCAGCGGTGCCCCAAGCTGAGAAAAACCCCAGACAAACCACCTGTAATAGCTTCACAGCCCGAAGAAACTCTTCAACTCTGTCACGTTCCTGGGCGTTGGCCAATCCAAAATGGCCCTGATCTTCTCTGGGTGCACCTGTACCCCCTGTGCATTGATGATGTGGCCCAAGTAAAGTAGCTTTGTCATACCAAACTCACGCTTGGAGTCTTTGGCATATAATGACTACGCCTCCATGATGCTCAATACCTCATCCAGGTGCCTCATATGTTCCTTCCATGTCTTGCTGTAGACCAAGATGTCGTCAAAGAAAACCAAGACCGATTTCCTCAACTGATCCCTGAATATGTGGTTCATGCAAGACTGGAATGTAGTGGGTGCATTGGTTAGCCCAAATGGCATAACTAGGAACTCGAAATGTCCAAAGTGACATCGAAATGTCGTCTTCTTTGTGTCCTCCCGGATGTTGATCTGATGATACTCAGAGCGTAGATCAAACTTTGAGAAGAAAACTGCCCCATGCAGTTCATCCATCAACTTGTCAATGCGTGGGATAGGATACCGATTCTTGAAGGTTTTCTTGTTCAAGGCCCGGTAATCAATGCACATCCTCATGGTGCCATCCTTCTTCAAAACTAAGACATCTGAAGAGGCGAATGGGCTGTAGCTCGGTCTGATGTGCCCCACCGCTAGCAATTCCTTGATTGCCTTCTCTATCTCATCCTTGAACCTCCTAGGATGATGATAGGGGGGTGTGATCATAGGTTTGGCCCCCTCCTCCAACTCAATGGTGTGCTAAAATCCCCTGTCAGGTGGTCTCCCTTGTGGAATCGACCCAAAAACCTGTTGATGTCATCCCAACAAATTCTTGATCTCTGTATGATATTGTTGTCAACCCTCTGAATCCTTTCGCGTAGTGATCAAGCACTCTGCGGCATATGCTACCTCCCCATGTCTGAATATCCTCTCCATCCTCTTGGCTAAAACTGTCTTGGGTGCTCCTATCGACATACCTCTCAGAACAACCTTCTTCCTGTCACGGTCTCTGAACCCCATCTCCAAGGTTTGGTAATTAGTGGTGATTTTTCCCAAGGTGATCATCCACTGGAATCCCAACACCACATCTATGTCAAATAGGTCAACCACATAAAATGTGTCTCTCACTATGTACTTGCCTAACTTTATCTCCAAGTTCAGAACTCTGTCTAAACACTCCACTGTGTGGCCATCTGCTACTGCAACATCAAACCCCTCAAACTCCTCTGTCTGAAGTGCCCGTCTTGATACCAATGAAGCATCAATGAAGTTGTGGGTGGCCCCACCATCTATCAAGGTGATTTCTCGTTGCCCCTTAATAGTCCCTCTGATCTGGAGTGTATCATACCTAGGAACACCAGAAAGGGTCGCTATGAATCCTCCCTTTGTTGGTTTCCGTCTGTTAGTCTGCTCAGGCGACTGTGGAACTACCGAAGGGTGGGCTTCTACCAGTGTCGGTGGTCTACGGGGAGGTTGCCCCTCTGCCTATGCTGACTACTCCTCTGAGCTAGTGGATCCATTGTCCTACTCCTCCTCCTCACTGTCCACACTGTCTGCTGCCACATCAATATAGTGAATCTCTCGCTTGCCCATGCACCTGTGGCCTGGGACCCAAGGGTCTCTACAGTTGAACCAAAGCTTCTTCCTCATAAGCTCTTGCCTCGTCTCATTGTCCAGCTTCTCCTTGCCCTTCCATTCTCTCTAGAATGGCTTCCTGTCTCGATCCTTCTGGGGTACGAAGGGTTTGGAAAAGGGTTTAGTCTTTGGTACTGAGTCTGCCAAATATCGAGTGCGTAGGATGGTATCTTGCAAGGTGTGAGGCCTGTATGCCTTCACCCATCCTCTCAAAGGCTATGTGAGTCCCTCTGTGAATAGCAGTATCAGCATGGGCTTTGATATATCTGTCACTGCCATGGCTACCTGCTGAAACCCCGTGATGAACGCCTCTACTATGCTAGTTTGTCTCAACTGGGCTAGATCCCTTAAGTGGATCTCGGGATCCCTCCTGTCAAACCTGTCCATGAGTCTCTCTGTGAACTCCCTATAGGAGGTGATGCGACTGTGACCCAATGTCACCAATCCATGATGCCACCACTCGTGTGCCTCACCCTCCAAGTGTAAGGTAGCGAAATTGATGGCCTCTATCTCGGTCATCTGGTTGAGCTTGTAGTATGTGTCTAGCTTTTGTACCCAAGCTCTGGCGGTGCATTTGGACGATTCGTCGAAAGGAGGTATGGTGAGTTTACCAACTTTCAGGATGAAACCAATGTTATGCCCCTGTTGTTGTTGCGGTCCTCTCCTCTCTGTGGCTCTCTGGGGCGGTTCCTGAGTCTGAGCCACAATACTCGACTAAGGTCATGTCTTGATGGAAGTCACGGCCCAATGTTGCATACTCCCTCCTGTACTCTGCAATGTCCTCTGCATGAGTGGGCGGCCTCTGTGTTATCGGTAGCTGTGTTGCTACTAGGGGTGCCCTCTGGAAACTGGGAAACAAGGGTCTGGGAATCCTATTCGAAGAGGTGTATGTGCGAGTAAGAGACTGGGGTCTACTGCCTACCCTCGAGTTCCCTTGTGCTGCATGTGGGGCTTGTGTGCTCGGGGTGCCCACTATAGCCAATCTATCAGCCATCTGTGCCAAGGAATAAGTCATGGCCTGCTAACTAGCTACCCTATCATTGATAACTAGCATGAAGGTTGCCTCTAGCTCCATGGGGGCCTTACCACTGCCCTCTGGTCGCTCATATTTGTCTCCTAGCGTCCTCTCTACCTCGCGCTCAGCCTCACACTCTGCCCTTCTCTTTGCTTCTTTGTGCACCTCTTCCTCTTCCTCTAAGATGGGAGGGAAAGGAGGAAAGTCAGGCCTATACCTTCTTTCCTTGTGCCTGTTGCAAGTGACATATTCGTCACCTACGTGCTCACGGCCCCCTGGGTCTTCTGCTACACTCATCATCTTTAGTCACAGGCTGGCAGGACTAAAGCTTTGATACCACTGTAATGTTCCTGACTTGGCGAGTCTAGGAAACGCTGCTAATGTGTGTGTAGGATTAATTGTTTATAGCATATAAATTATCATACAAATAACAAATGTGACAAAAGACTACAAAGTTTATATTATGATATCTCTGCGGAGTACAAATGTCGAATGCGGCTGAATAAAAATGAATCACTCAGCTAGATCAAATGACAAATGGATCTTAGCCGGAATACAATAAGCAAACTAAATGATAATACCCGATAATAGATGAGCACTACGGGATCAATGGATGAGCTGGAACTATGGCAGCTCGCACGGTAACTGTTGGAAGTCCGGAAAGTTCGCCCTCGTGGCTATACCTCTCGGAATGGCCTAGAAAACTGAGCCCTAGTGATTCCACCGTCGGAAACGACTGAAATGTATCTCAAAATTATTGCCTTGGCCTACTGGGAAATGGGTCGGAAGGGTTTCCCTAGATCTGATCTGATGATCGCTCAAGAACCTCGAATGTGTCCGCCAAAAGTGTCACAGTCCCAAGTCTGGAAAATGCGCCCTAGATGATTCCTCCGTCAGAATCTGACGAGGAACTAGGCGAAAGATGCGCCTTTCCTTCCTCTCAACTGGGTCGGAGGAGAATCTCTGAACTCTCCCTGGATGGGACAAGTTGATCCACTGAACCTCCTCAGAAGTTGTGCCCTCACCCTAGATAAGTGCGCCCTTGTTGTTGGACCCTGTGTAACTGCTACTGAAGAATGATGGAAGACTTGTGTGATCTTCCCGGTGACTAGGGTGTGTCTCTCAACACTGAAATCAGCCAACTGGTGTCTTCCTCCTGGAATCCACTGAACTATCTCTCCTGAGATGAGCCTCTCTCCTCAATAACAAGTCATAATCTGCATAATGATGAATTAGGTCGTTGACCCTTCTCTTATAGCTTTTCTAAACCCTAATTCACTGTTGAAACCCTAATTTGTTGTTGACTTCCAATTTTAGCTCGTTTGTTCTATTTTTAGCTCATAATGGCTTAAAAGTGCTTTTAACCACTTTTAGCTCAATGTCACTTTCTGAACATAACACCTTTGACTGGAGTGACCTCTAGTAACCCTGTTTACCCCTTTTCTGGCCCTGGCTATAGTCTAACGGGGCGGTTTAGACCATTAAGCCTCCTCTCTAGAGCTCCTATTTGGAAAGGGACATTACAAATCCCATGCTTTGTAGATACTTGTCAATCCTGGCGTAGCAGGCTCTAGGTGTCTGTTTGAGACCATACAACGTTTTCTTCAACCTGCATACATGTGTATCCATGTTGTAGACCTTGAACCCCTATGGCTGCTCAATATAAACTTTTTCCTCAATGATGTCGTTGAGGAAGGCGGTCTTTACATCCATCTGATGAATGCTCCAACCCATCTCAGAAGTTATCTACAAGACTACCCGAATAGAGAAGTACATGGCTACTGGAGCAAAAGTCTCCTCGCAGTCTACTCCCTCTCTCTGAGAAAACCTGCAAGCCGCAAACTTGGCCTTACGCTTCTCCACACTGCCATTTGTTGCATGCTTTACCTTGTAAAGCCAACTGGAAGTCACAATTGACTTACCCTCTGGTCTCGGCACAATCTCCTAGACATCATTGCGCATGATGGAGTTGGTCGTTCTCCTCCACCATGGCATCTCGCCATACCTGTTGACTAGCTGCCTCCTCATAGATGGAGGGCTCTAAGTCTATGATGTTGGTCATCAGAGCCATGTAAGTAGGAAACTTCCGAGGAGGTCTGCTCTCCCGAAATGTGGTATTGGGAGGCTCAACATGCTCTCGAGCATCCCGCAAGGTCTACTCAAACCACCTGGGCCTCCTAAATGAAGTCGAAGGCACTAACTGCTCCTCCACCTCCACTGGAGTCTGGCTCCCTGCTGTGGAAGTCTATGCTCTCAGCTCATCCTTTGGGTCCACCTCTTGTATCCCCTCTACAACTGTGGGTAAATCTTGAGAATGCCCGGATGCCAAGTTCTCCTCGAACTTGACATCCAGACTCACTACTGCCCTCCGTTGATCTGTGAGGAAGACTGTGTAAGCCTTTGAATCCTCGTTGTATCCCACCAAGATGCCCCTCTCCCCTGAGGGCTGCAACTTTGTCCTCTTTTCCACTGGAATGTGGATGTAGATAGGACAACCAAAAATCCTGAGATGTCCTATCTCAAGTCACCTGCCTGTAAATGCCTCCTCCAGTGTCTTATCCTGTAGGATCCGATGTGGGCTCTTGTTCTGCAAATACAAAATTGCGTTGCAGGCCTCGGCCCACAAAAATAATGGCAGACTTTGACTATGGATCATGGCCTTCGCTGCAATGACGATAGACTTGTTCTTCCTCTCAGCTACCCCATTTTGTTGGGGGTTGTAGGGCACTGTCTTCTCCCTCTTGATCCCTACCTCCTTGCAGAAATCATTGAACTCACTGGAGGTATACTCACCCCCGTTGTCTTTCCTCAGCACCTTGATCTTCCTTCCTACCATGTTCTCCACCTGGGCTTTGGACTCCCTGAAATGGCTGAAGACCTCAGCCTTGGTCTTCATGAAGTAGATCCAGGTCTTCCTAGAGAAGTCATCAATGAAGATAACATAATAGGATGCACCCTTCACTGAAGTCACTGACATAGACCCGCCAACGTTTGAATGAATCAAATCCAAGATGCCCTTGGATCAAGTCTCACTGTTGGGAAAGGTTTCCTTGACATTCTTGCCAAGAGCACAACCTCTGCATACCCCTTGATGATCCAGACTAAAATCTAGAAGCCCGATAACCATCCTCCTCAACAATCATAGAGTTCTGTGATGGAGATGCCCCATCCTCATGTGCCACAAATCACACATGCTCTCACTAGTGTGCATCAATGCCTGAATAGGTTGGCCCTAAAGTCTGTAGAGGTTTCCGTCCCAGACTCCAATCCTCAATGCAGTGTTTGGACTGGCTCCCTCTAGGCGAATGAACACGTGCCCCCTCCGGAAGTTCACCTCATAACCTTTGTCCTCCATGACTAAGATGGACAACAAGTTCTTCTTCAGGCCAGGTACATACTGATACAATACCTCTTGTGCATCAAAGAATCCTCCTGACTCCAACTGGAACTATATGTTCCCTTGTCCCCTCACAGCATACTTGGCCTCATGGTCGAGTTCTACGTGGAGACTTGAGTCACCCTCTGAAAAGTTGTTGAACAACTCCCGCTCCTCTATCACGTGGCAAGAAGCGCCACTGTCCAAGTTCGAAGTACCTATGGAAGTCGTACTGGTGGAAAGGCATGACACGAATGAACAGTCATTCTTGAACTTGGATGCAAGTTCACTCAATTGTGTTTTTGTTGTTGTTGTTGCATGAGGCTTACCTTTGTTTTTCTTCCTCAATGGACACTGAGAAGCGAAGTGGCCATTCTTATGGAAAATATAGCATTTGATCTTGCTCATTTCTCTCTTCTACTCAGATTGTTGCCCCTCTGTCTGACTGTCACCCTTCTTGACGAAGACTTTCCCTTTGTCTTTCTTGGTTTTGCTGACAAGGGCTAAGTTTTCATCTCCTCCATCTCCTTCCTGCTTGTTGGCCTATGTGTGAGTCTCCTATTGAATGCAGTCATCCCAAAGTCTATCCCAGTTGGGAAGATGATCTTGGGAACAGATGCCCGTGACGAATGGTTCCCGTGCCTTGGTGAATCCATTCAAAGCAACATTTACTAGCTCTGCATTCGGTACTTCTTCTCCCACAACTGCAAGCTGATCACGGATCTGAGTGATCCTCATAAGGTAGCTGGTCACATTGTTTGAGTTGATCATCTTGCATTCTCTGAGCTTGGTTCTGAGAATCATCTTGCGATTCATGTTATCACTTTGGAAAAGTGATACAAGGGCATCATACATCTCCTTAGCACTGGTCTTCTCTGACATATGTGGGATCAAGTGGTCCTTGGCAGTTTCAAGGATCACTCTCTATGCTTTGATATCCTTCTTCTCTAATGCTGGATCCTGCTGTGCTCCCTGTGCAACAGTTGGGAGACCACTATGCATTGTATCCCACAAATCTTGCTTTTTAAGAAGCAACGTCAACCTTGCCTTCCAAGGCAGAAAGTTGGAAACCCCATCAAGACAATCCTCGACCTTTACACTAGTAACTGACATGGCTGATCTTCAAATTCTCTATACTAGACTTTTGTAGCTGCTTTTCTCTTAGAGCAATGAGCTCTAATACCATGTAAAAGTCTATAAAACCATCAAATCTTAGCAAATAGATTAGATCTAAACACTAACTGGAATTATTTTACTTGCATGCAGCAGAAAATCAGAAAAGCAAAAACACCCAATACACAAAAATATTTATGCTTCACAAAATCAGTTCTTCATTCAATATTTTCTAAACCTATTGGAACTCCCACGCAGGGGAAAATGGCTCTAAGACTTTTACAACGAAAACAGAATTTCTGGAAAACAAAAATCACAGAAAACCGAACCTCAGACTTGTTGTACGGCCTGCAGAAGTACGTACCTGTATGGCACTATACGGAATCGCACGCGTGAGTTTTTCTGCTAACACGTGTGACCTGTAATTAAATCTGTCCTTGTCTAGAAATATGTGCCGCCCTCCTGCAGAAGTACGACTTCCTTGCTGAGGTATTTTGTTGTCTTCCTGCTGATTTCTTTGCTGCAAATTCCTTGCCAGTCTGGTAAATCAGATTGTTGATTTTCCTTCACCTCATTCACTGCTGAATGATCTCTGTAAAAATGAATGTGTCTTTGTCTTTTGCCTTCATGTCTTTTTATAACGTTGACCTAGGCTTATCAACGTTCAAGATCTAATCTTGAGATCAACGGTCCTCATTTAAGTAAGTCACTTAGTACATAAAGTACTTTTAATTAATTAAATGGCACTTTAATAAAAAGACGTCACTTTAATTAAATAATTAAAGTGACTTCTATAAATAACAAAAGATACTTTAATGACGATTTCCATAATTAGACACACTTATGGAAATACATGTCTGGAGCTACAATTGCTAACAATAACTACTCTCCCAATCTCTCCCAAGGTGAAAAGCAGCTCCAAGCTGAAAATCAGTCATCTATATTGAAAAACTAGCCGTGCCAAGCTTTAATGGCAAAAAGTCAGTCCTCCCAAGTTGCTTTCTTTTTATGGACAGTTTGAGGGCAAGGTTTAATTTTTTTTTCCAGTAGAAGAGTTAAAAGTATTTTATTGGTGGTCAGTGGGTCAGGTTACTCAAATTAATGTTAGAATTGACTTTTTGTTTTTTTCTCCTTTGTTTAAGTCAAAATAAACAATCTAAAAATAAAAGAAAAAGCATTCCAGCAGCAATATGAAGGGCAAGCCGCAAAACATCCCCAGTATGATGGTGGTGCCCCTCAATTTTATAATTTTATGGCAGCCAGTGTATTTGGTACATAGGGACATCCTCAGCATCAAATGGGGACAATATTGTGAGTCCCCAAAGTACAAAAGTGACACCCAAGAATGCAAGGAATGCATTACCAACTCTTGAGGATATTTCTATGTGTCATATGGGATTTTACTACTTATTCAAGATCTTAAACTAATTCAACCTACTATAAGAAACGTATTTGAAAATATCTTGCCAAAGATAATATCGTGCATATCCATGTTAAAATGTAAAGCAGCTGCAGAGGATATTCCCCAAGCAGCTCTTCAAGCTGCCCCCTTTAAGCACCCCCCTTTCCTAAACTGCCCTCCTCTAAAAGGTCAGTCACCTAGCTAAGTCAGCCACCTACATAAGTCAGCCACCTATCCTAGCTCGGTCTGTCACCTACCATAGCACCTATCCTAAGCTAAGGCAGCCCTAACCTAAAAGGAGACCCTAACCTAGACTCCTTGATATATAAAGAGAGGGAGGTGTCCTCTTCTACACATCAGTTATTCACATCAGTTTTATATATCAGCTCTGTGTAGTAGCTAGGAAGTGTATTTCTGGAGGAAGGTAACACAGTTCTGGAGCAGCTAGCATATTTCTGAAGGAGCAGCTAGCATATTTCTGAAGGACCAGCTAGCATATTTCTGAGGGAGCAGCTTAGGATTATCTGAGGAAGCAAGGGAGCAATAGAGACACTTCTATAGCAGTTGATTTCTATATTCTGGACAGCATCTAAAGACTGTTCTGGGCAGCATATAAGAGGCTGTTCTATAGCATCTATCTTACTCTGTTCTAAGAGTTATTCTGGACAGCATCTGAAAGTTATTCTGAGCAGCAACAGAGGCACTTCTGTAGCTGCTGATATTTCTGTTCTGGACAGCATTTAAAGGTTGTTCTGGACAGCAACTCAAGGGCAGATTTGAGTCAGTCTTAAGGGCACTTTTGGGACAGCAATAGCTACAGGTCTGAGGGAAGATCTGAGTAGAGACTCAGAGATATTTAAAGACACAGAGACAAAAGTAAGTGTTACTGGCTTATCTCCTACTTAGGAAGTCTTGTACTGTCATTGTACTTGTTGACTGATAATATATCACAAAGAAGTTTGCTGGGTTTTCTTCCCCTTGAGGGTTTCCCAGGATAAATAATTGTGCACTCTGTGAATGTTGTTTTCCAATGTTTCTTATGCTTCAGATTATTTGTTAAAAGTAAAAGAATACTACTGTGGACTATTGTTATTTGTTTATGCTTGAAATTCAACAATCCAAACATGCTCTTAGCTTCAAAGGTGTCAGGTTTTGTAATTTGTTAGATATAAATAATCATTCTTGATGCAATTTTGGCTAGCACTACCTCACGATGTCTTCATATGTTCAAACTTTACATAAAGGTCTACTCTAGAAAACTAGTTCTCTAACTGAAGATTGGTACAATGTGTACATAAACTGAAGCCAATTTCTATGCAACAACATTTGATGTTGCAGCAACTATTGTATTGAAGGAAAAGGAATTTCAAGCTCATCAATGCAATCCATACCTCATCGCTTACTGGGTGGTGAAAAGCGAGCCTATAAGCATGCAAATAGTAACCACAATCACCAGGAACTGGATTTAAAGGCTTTTGATATCCTCTGCCAAAACAAACATAAATGAAATACGAGAAATATTGGACTTTGTTGCTAAATACAATCAAAGATTATGTGCAAATAAGCACTGCGCTCCAATTGACAAATAATGCATAATTATAAGAAACATAAATCTTAAAGCAATATATGAGTGATCATAGGGAGCAGAATTGTCGAAAAAAGAAGAACAGAAATTCATCCTACTTGTACATTAAAAACATGAATAACATGCTTCCAACTGAAATGATATGCAATAGGAAAAGAATCCATTAGGGAAATATTTACATGAATCATCTGTTTCTAAGGTATAGATAAACTACATGAATTTCCAAGTCTAAAAAATATCTATTCACACTTAAAAACCTAGAGGAACTGATGTTTCTTTGTGGTTTAGAGTCTAGACTAAAAGCAAACTCATTTAGCCCTCGTGAGTCTTCCCAAGTCAACTTGAAAATGCATACTTGCTTAGAAACTCACTGGGCCTGCTTTGATAATATACAAAAGAAATAACAACTAAAAAACAGAAAAATAGTGAGGGAAGGGGAAGGAAATGGAGAAAGTGAAGCTCTAAACCCTATAAAACAAAAACAAAGCCTCACTTTACTTCCATTTCATCATCTCAGCTTTTAAAAAGTGGCCTTTAAACTGAATGGGGTTTAAGAAACGTTTTTCAGCAGACTCAGGTATTCTTGCATGGCAACTTGTTGGAGAATGTTCATATTTGCTAGTTGGAGACTGAATCTAAGGAGGAGAGCCATTGGGGTAAGCTAGCAAATTGATCCACTTGAAGGGTGAGCTCTACCACTTGGAAGGAAATTGCATGTGAGGTAACTCCTCCCATATCTTCCATTGTTAATTTGGTAGTTGTTAGTTGATTCCTTGTTTTGTCTATCCTCTAGGAATCCTAGCAAGGTAATTAATTTCAATTGCTAGATTATAGTTGATATTGCTAGTCTAGGCTACGTAGATACCCCTCGAGCCACTTGTTCACAATCTCTGTTTGGCCATCTGTCTGAGGGTGGTAACTAGTGCTGGGAGTCAACTCTGTGCCAACCAACCTGAACAGCGCCTGCCAAAATGCATTAAGGAACCTGTTGTCCCTGTCACTGACAATATACCTCGACAACCAGTGGAGTCTGAAAATCTCCCTAAAGAACAACTCGGTTACCTTTGTTGCCTTATATTCTGAAGATATGGCAAAGAAATGTGCAAATTTTGTCAACCGATCGACCACCTTGTATATGCAATCTCTTCCATGTACTTTAGGCAACCTTGTGATGAAATCCATGGATATACTTTCCCACTTCTGCTCCGAAATAGGCAATGGCTATAGTATTTCCTACAGGATGGGTCTGCTCTGACTTGTTCTGTTGACAAGTCGCACACTCCCTAACATGCCTCAATACATCATCCTTGAGGCCCTTCCAAGTAAACCTCTTTGATCTGCCTGTAAGTTTTAAAGTACCCCTGGTTCCCTGTCAAAGGTGTATTATGTATGGCTCTCGTGATTTGTTCCTTCAGTGTAGATTCTGGGACTAAGTATATGCGGTCTTTGTAGTAGATCATGTCATCCACCACTTTTGTACATGTCATCCTGTACATTGTGATCCATCAACTCACAAGCAATTTGTTCTTGGAATATTCCACCAAGACATGAGATTTCCAATCAGCTGAAATCTCTGCAAGTGAACATATCTCTGCTTTTCTGGGGAGAGCATCGACAACTGCATTTTTCTTCCCTTTTACATACTCAATGTCGAAGTCATATGCTTGCATTTTGCTAACCCACTTCTGTTGCCTTTCATTTAAGTCTTTTTGCCCCAAGAAGTGTCTCAAGCTATTGTGGTCGGTCTTAACCACAAATTTTCCACCTACCAAGTATTGTCTAAACTTCGCCAAGGCATGCATGATGGCGAGCATTTCCTTGTCATAGATGGAGTAGAGTCTCTCTGAATCTGTGAGCTTCCGGCTCTCGTATCTACCAGATGCCTCTATTGCATCAAAATTGCTCCTATCCCCTCACCCAATGCATCACACTCAAGCACAAAGGGCTGAGTGAAATCAGGAAGTGCTAGAACTGGGAAAGTGCTCATCACTTCCTTCATCCTATCGAATGTCCTCTGAGCCTCCTCTGTCCACCTAAACGCCCCTTTCTTTGTGAGATCTGTGAGTGGTGCAGCCAATTGTGAAAACCCATGCACAAACTGCCTGTAGTAGCTCCAAATCCCAAAGAAACCACGTAAGTGTGAAAGATTTTTGGGCGGTGGCCAATCCAGTATAGCATGTATCTTCTCCCTACGCGCACCTGTACTCCATGAGCACTGACTACATGACTCAAGTATAAGATCTCTGTCATGCCAAACTCACACTTTGACTCCTTGGCATACAGCGATTGTTCCTCCATGATGTTGAGGATCTCCTCCAGATGCTCCAAGTGTTCCTCCCACATCCTACTATATATCAGAAGATTATCAAAGAAGACCAACAAAAACTTCCTCAACTGCTTCTTGAATATGTGATTCATGTAGGATTGAAAGGTGGCTAGTGCGTTGGTCAACCCAAATGGCATGACCAAAAACTCGTAATGCCCATAACGGTATCTGAAAGCAATTTTGGGAATATCGTTCTCTCTGACTCTGATCTGGTGGTACCTCAATCGAAGACCAATCTTTGAAAAATATATTGCTCTGTGCAACTCATCCAGAAGCTCGTCGATCCTGGGTATGGGGTAACTGTTCTTGATCATCTTCTTATTCAATGCCCTGTAGTCAATGCACATCCGCATTTTTCCATCTTTCTTCTTTACCAACACTACAAAAGAAGCGAATGGACTAGAGCTCTGCCTAATATGCCCCATCTCCAGCAGCTCCTTAATTCTCAATCTCATCCTTGAATTTCTTCGGATGCCTATAGGTAGTGGTGATCACAGGTTTCGCTCCCTCTTCCAATTCGATAGTTTGCTCAAATCCCCTGTCTGGCAATCTCCCTAGAGGTATCCATCCAAATACTCGGTCATGTTTGCTCAGCAGTGTCTGGATAGCGAAATGGTATTGATGGTTGTTATCTGAAGGTTTCTCAATAGTGATCAAACACTCTGCTGCATAAGAGACATCCTCGTGTCTAAATATACCCTCCATTCGTTTGGTTGAGACGATCCTGGGAGCATCATTTGACATACCCTCAAAACCACCTTCCTACCGTCTACTGCTTTGAACTCCATCTCCATGGCTTGGTAGTCAATTGAATGTTTTCCTATGGAAACAAGCCATTGGACCCCCAATATGAGATTGGTGTCTTGTAGCTCAACTACATAGAAATCATCGATCACTGTGTAGTTGCCCAATGCTACACATAATTGTGGGATATTTTGTGTGCAAAGCATAACGCGCACACCAGCTACCGCTACATCAAACCCCTCAAAATCCACTGTAGGAATGCCCCTCTTAGCCACCAAGGGTGAGTCGATGAAGTTGTGGGTTGCCCCACCATCAATCAATACTGTGACCCGCTAACCCTATACTAGACAGATCCTGAATGTGTGAAATCTAGGAACAGTCTCTAGAGTGGGGATGGCTCCACTATGTACCTCCTCATGAGATTGCTCCTCAGTTGATTTGGCTTGCTCACTGCCCTATACCTACTCTGCTTCTTCCTACTCTTCACTATCTAAGAGCACTTCTATAGAATGTGCCTTGCCCTTGCCCATACACCTGTGCCCAGGTTCCCAAGGGTCCTTGCAGTTGAAGCAAAGCTTCTTTCTTCTCAACTCATTATGAGTTGCCTCATCCAACTTCTCCTTACCAGTTCCATCTTTCTAAAAAGGTTTCTTATCTTTATTTTTCTGTGGAAAGAAAGGTATGGAGAAAGTATTTGTCTTCGAGACCGCATCCTCCATGTCTCGTGTCCTAATAATGGCATCCTATAGAGTCTCAGGTTTGAAGGATTTTACCCAACCATGCAGTGGCTCAACTAAACCCACAGTGAACAACATCACCAATCTCTGCTCAGATATATCTGTCGTTGTGACTGCAAGCCTCTGAAACTCAGTGATGTAGGCATCTGGTGTCCCAACCTGTTTGAGTTGTGCCAACTCTATGCAATGTATCTCCGGATCATTTCTGTCAAACCTCTCCATCAACTTCTGGGTGAAGTCCAGATAAGAGATAATACTGGAATGTCCCAGAGTGACCAATCCATGGTACCACCACTCATGGGCCTCTCCGTCTAAATGCAAAGTAGTGAATTTAATTGCTTATGCCTCTAACATGGTGTTAAAATGGAAGTAGGTGTCCAACTTTTGAACCCATGCTCTAGTTGTGCATTTGCTTGAAACATCAAAGTGGGTAATGGTGAGCTTCCCAATCTTCCTCATGAGATAAATGTTATGTTGACCCCGGTTAACCTCCCTTGGCCTGTTCCTGTACTTGATATTGCAGTAGTCCTGTAGTGGCATGGCCACCTGAGAGTCCTCACCAAGAGCCTAGTACTCCCTCCAATAATCATCAAAGGTCTCACCCTAACCTTGCTTCCCTTGATTCCCTACTTGTCGGTTCCCCATGAACTGAGGCATAAGAGGCCTGGGAATTATTCTACCTATGGTTCTAGTACCAACCTGTGCAGGAATATGATTGTTGTTTCCCTCTGCATGGTTTCCATTGTTCCCATTGGAACCCCCTACACCATTATTGCCCCTATGGTGTCCATCAGTTCCTTCATTACCATTGTTACCCCCATGGTTTTGGTTTGCCTGGTTACTAGCAATCAACTGTGTCAAGAGTTGTGCTAACTGTTGCTTCCCATTGGCTAAGCCCTCTAGGATTTGCAAAGCCCTGTCCTCTTTATTATCCCCCCTAGCTCCTCCTTGTTCTGCCTCTGGTTGGTTCTCTTCTACTTCTTCTTGGTTAAAAATGTTATTTGCCCCTCGCTGCCTTCTACTTCTGTAGGTGATATATCCTTCTTCGTCTCTTGGCCACATCGATTAATTAAGCCCCCTCAGGCTGGCAAGACTAAGGCTCTGATACCACTGTAATGTCCTTGGCTAATTTTTTTATTTATTTTTGGTTCAGTTCACAGGCGTGGACATTTAGTCAAGTAGTTTGTATATAAGACTCATTCACCACAACTAACAACTCTGTGTGCTTACTAACATTTACATATAGAAATGCACAGAACATATGCTCATAAACAAGTGCTCTGAGATTATAGGACATCAATCATTATTATTTCATAAATACTCCAAACAGCAGCATACACGAATACAATTTTCTGAACTGTTTATTAACCAAAAACTGCCTGTAAATAGGATAGATAGACAGCAAGCAAATCAGGAATATACAGGCCTGTAGAATGTTGTTTTTGTGCAGCAGTTTGATGGGTGATGATGCAGCAACCTTTTCACAAGATAAATCACCCCCCTTGAGTACAGATTCTGGCCCAGAATGAAGCAACTCGGCCTACTGAAGCAAGTAACTCGGCCAGCAAGTATGTAGTGCGCCCAACAGTGAGAAATGGCGCCCAGCAAGTGTGTAATGCACCCAATAGGTGAGAAATTACACCCAGCAACTGTGTAATGCGCCCAAAAATGAGGGATGGTGCCCAGCAATGAGAGAAATGGCTCCCAGCAAGGAAAGAATGCGCCCAGCAATCAAAACTTGGCCAACAAAATAGAGAAATTGACCCCCAAGAGAGTATACGACCCAACTCCAAGAGGAAACTCAACCTCTTAATAAATAAGTCAACCCAACACAGAAAAATCGTCCTCAATAAGAAGATACAGTCCAGCTTTAAGAGATTTGACCCCCCTTCAAGCCAAACTCAGCCAGCAACAATGAAGCTCTGCTGCCACAAAGAAAAATCTCAGCCACAAATATGAAAACTTTGCTTCCCAAGAAGAAATACTCAGTCACATTGAAGCACAATGAAGAAATCTGTGTAATCTCCTCCCTTTCACCAACTAGGGTGGATAGTTTCACCACCAAAACCAATCTACAAACTCTCTAAGGGTTTTTGTCCCAAGAGCCAAAACCACAAGAGCTCTCTCAATTCAGTTTTTTTGGAAAATAGCAAGTAAATAATGAGGGAGGGCACCCTCATTCCCCTTTCATTCGTCTGTTGACCCTTTTTCTGTTGAAATAATGTAACTGAAAAGAGTATTCTTATTATTATTGATATATTATTCATAGGATCAATCCACATTGTGGATTGATCATGTCGGTTATTGTAATAGGACCAAATCCCCTTTTGCGGATTGGTCAAAAGACAATTGTAATAGGCAGAAAAAGAAGTCGGCCCCAGCAGATATTAAAGAAGACCAGAAATATAATAAAGGTGGGTTTACCCATCCAGTTTGAGAAGTTGGCCCTGCCAGTGAAGAGACACTTCACACGTGCCAGACTTGTATAAATAAAGGAGGCTAGCGCCTCACTTAGACACAACTCACTTGCTTAGTTTGAGAGACAAGTTCAGATCTGCTACTGGGGAAGAACGAGAGAGAGAATGGTGCATATCTAGGAGAGGATTTTTTGTATTAGCATATAAGATCTCTTGGCATTGTATTGGCTATTTATATTAAGGATATTTTGTTGGGTTTTCTTCCCCTAGAGGGTTTCCCAGGATAAATGTTGTGTCTCTTGTGATTGTGTATTTCTCAATGATCTTGGATTATGCTATTGTTATCTAATGAAATGCAAACATCTATAATAATGGCTTAAACATTAACATGGTATCAGAGCCAAGCTGAAGGAAGCATCTTTCACAAGTGAAAACGTCACTGTCACCGTACATGAAAATTAGAGCTTTTTGTTGGTGAAGCTTTTCAGCCCCGAAACCATCTAGAAAAGTGCGCCCTCCCCTAAGGATCAGTTTGGCACTCTCAGCGCACCTTTTCAGTGGTTGGATCTCCCGGAAAGTGAAACCCTAGTTTCACAAAGTACCAGAAGTACCAGAAAACCAATGCACCAGAAGTACCAGAGTACCAGAGGTACCAGAATACCAGAAGCACCAGTCCAGAAATCCGCAGATCAGATATGGAGGAGAAAAAGTTGGATTTTCTCAAATCCAAACACACCAAGCTACTCGCCTCAGCCAAACGCACCTCCTAGTAAGTTCAATTTTTTTTTTGAGCACTTTCATTTTTCGGTCATTTTCCTAGCTCCAGGTAAAGATGTATGGAAGTGTTAAGCTTGTTGACAAGTTAGAAGGAGTGGAAAACTTTCGTGCCTGGAAGTATAGGATTGGCCTCATTCTTGAAGAGAATGAAATAGCAAGATTCGTCAAAGACGAAGTACCGGAACCCGACGATGCCACAGAAAAGCAAAGCATCAAAAGGACACAATAAGGGCCAAAAGAATCATTGCAGATTCAATCAAAGACCATCTGATTCCTTATGTGTCATCTAAGAACACCCCGAAAGAAATGCTTGATGCCTTGACCAGACTATATGAAGGGAAGAACATAAACCGAAAGATGAATCTTAGAACTCAACTGAAGAATACAAGGATACAGAAAGGAGAAATGATTCAGGAATACTTCTCCAGAATCTCAGAATTCAAAGAATAGCTAGAAGCTATTGGAGATACCATAGACGAAGACGAACTCATAATGACGGCCCTAAATGGTCTCACAAGACCTTGGGATGCTTTCATCCAAACGATATGTGCCAGAAAGGAGAAACTGAAGTTCGACAGTCTATGGGAAGAATGCATCCAAAAAGAAACAAGAGTAACGAATCGGGAAGCGTTACTAGCAAGGGATGATGATCAAGCCCTAGCTACTCACACCAAAGGAGGAAGGAATAAACCCTACTTCCATAAGGAGACTCATAAAGAGCCTCAACAATCAAATAAATTCATCATAAAGAATCTCATCCAAGGAGGCAAGTTGACATCTCATATCACTTGCTCATCCTCCTATCAAGTTGGTGAGAGGAGAAGAAGGGTGGCGCATCTCTTGAGGAGGACTTTCTGTATTGGTTTTAGTTATCTCTTGAACATTGTATAAGCTATTTATGATAAGGAAGTTTTTGCTGGGTTTTCTTCCCCTAGAGGGTTTCCCAGGATAAATGTTGTGTCTCTTGTGGATGTGTATTTCTCAGTG
>ML786448.1:40544-51078 GCA_009831015.1 Picea engelmannii | reverse complement strand
GGACGTCTCCCCTGGGCTAACCTCCCTAAACAGAAAGAACCTCCCCATCGAGGTGACATTGGGTGGGGAAGGTTCCTGTTACGCCAGTTTGTCCACTATCCTGTAGCCTGTGACCTAAAATACAAACTGCGCGATAACAAGACTGATCCACAACTGATTGGATCACTGATGTATCTGGTTAACACCAGACTTGATTCATGCCATGCAATGAATGTGCTTAGTCATTTCATGAGTCAACAGAGACAGACTCACTAGACAACAACAAAACATGTATTAAGATATATTCGAGGCACAATTGGATATGGCATGAGACATGCCTTCAGTGTGAACTTGAGTCTATAGGATATGCCGATTCAGATTGAGCAGAAAATACAGTGAACCGGAAGAGCACATCCAGTTGATGTTCTACCATGAAATTTGCCATGGTTTCCTGATGCAACAGAAAACAAAACTTTGTGACCTTGAGTGCACCAGAGACATAATATATAGCAGTGAGTGTGCGAAGCAATGTGGCTTCACAAGCTTCTGACAGATTTACTTAACCATGAGATGGATCCTATGATGATAACTACGAGCCGTGTATAAAGCTCCTTGAGAAACCAGTGTTTTCTGATAAATCAAAACACGACGAGATGAAATATTCGTATTTCAGATATATAATGCAGAGGAAAAATCGTACACATGCAGTACCTTCCTACACATGAGCAGATTGCAGACATCTTCACCAAACTAACTTGGTGAAGAATGCCTTCCGAGTTGAGAGGGAGTAATGATGACTCCAGCCAAGACAAAATTCAAAGCACATTCGTGTGAGACTTGGCATGATGAAGAATACCTCCCTAGCTGAGAGGGAGTGTTGATGATTGCAGCTATGTGAGACATTCTCCAGCTTACAAACCTGTGAGATGTGGATCATTGCAGCTATGTGAGTCTTTCTCCAGCTTACAAACCTAAGAGAAAGCCCCTAAGAAGGGTACGTGGTTCCTATCTGAGACAGAGTTGGAACATAGAGATGACCTCCTCCATTCAAAGAGTTGAGAAGAACTCCAGATGATTCTCTAGTGGGAAAAGGCGGTCTACTGAGTTAGACATGCTTGTGGCTGAGCACAATGTGAACGTGTGAAATCCCAAAGTGTTGCGTGCATCGTCATGAGAACAGAAATGAAGATGATGTATTACCCTCCTCTGAGCAACAGAGTTGACGAGAAAGATGATTCTCCTGTGTGAGACAGTGGGAAAGAATATCTGTTGAGTGGACGTGCCTGTGGACGAGCACAGGTGAACGTGTGAATAAGTGGTTCTTCTGTGTAATGCAGTGAGCAAAAGATATGGACATCCCTATAGATGTGCCCCTAGTGGATGAGCACTAGTGGGTGTATCAAATCCCTTGCTATATTGTTCAAGAGTCAGACCTGCCTGTAACCCTAATTGTAATGTAAAGGGTATAGGTCGGCCCCACCTTAATGTGATTAGTAATTAATGTAAAGATAATTAATCTGGTTAATATTAATTATATTATAAGCTAGTGAGGTTGGCCTTGTTGTGCCAATAGACACTTATGTTGACAGGTTCAGGTTAGTATAAGTAAAGGTAAATTCCCCATTGAGGAAACATATCTTTCATGTGAGTTTGGAAATTTCAGCAAGTACTCCTTGGGAAAAGTGCACACCTCTCTTGGACGCTAATCTTCTAGGGTTTGAGCACCCTCTTGTGTGCTAGGTTTTCTTGGTGGTGAAGGTCTTTCTCTTGAAGAATATAGCAAAGGATTTGGCTGGGTTGTCTTCCCTTGTTGAAAAAGGTTTCCTAGGATACTTCTTGTGTTCTTGTGCATGGTGCTTCCTCTTGTGATCTTGGTTGCTGCAACATTAATGGTTATGGTTAAATGCTAAAAATGGAATGAACTTCATGCTTAACCTTGTTTATTGAAAAATCAACAGGATTGGCATTGTTACCATTCAAAGAGATAGCATGCCACCTATATCGTTCAGGGACGTTCTCTATGTCCTTGGGCTAAAGAAGAATTTGATTTCAGTTTCTACCCTCCAGAATAGAGGTCTTGAGGTGACCTTCAAGGGCACTGAGGTACTCATTCACCCTCAGGGGTCTTTGCTTGCCTCAGGACAAGTGATTGGAGTGAGGGATGGGAAATTGTTCAGATTGCTTTTTCAGCCTCTTCATGCATTGGCAGTGAGCAGCGACAGCAGCAGACAGACATGTGAGTTATGGCATCGTAGGATGGCCCACCTACATCATGGAGCTCTCGGAGGACTGAGAGAGGTTGTGACCGGAGTGTCACAAATCAGTACAGAGCATCAGGATGTTTGGTGTGCGCTTGGTAAGTTTACCAAGGCTTCATTCCCCAGTAATGACACCAAGTCAGCTGGGATACTGGATTTATTACACACAGATGTGTGTGGGCCCATGACTCGAAAGTCCTTGAGTGGTTGTGAGTACTATCTCACATTCATTGATGACTACTCAAGGAAGGCTTGGATCTATTTCCTTAAGGCCAAGAGTGAAGTTTTCAAACGGTTTCCAAGAGTTCAGAGCTCTTGTGGAGAACCAATCTGGAAAGAGGATCAAAGTCTTGCGGTCGGATAACGGGGGTGAGTATTCCTCTAGACAGTTCATAGACTTTTGTGCCCAGCATGGCATTAGAAGACAGATGACCGTACCAAACAACCCCCAGCAGAACGGGGTTGCTGAGAGGAAGAACCGGGCTATTACCGGTGCAACGAGATCCATGCTATACGATCAGAGTTTGCCTTTGTACTTATGGGTAGAGGCGAGTGCTATTGCAGTGTATCTGTAGAACAGGAGCCCCCACAGGATATTGGGGAAGAAGAGTCCTGAGGAGGCCTTCACTGGTAGGAAGCCCGATGTCGAGCACATCAGGATCTTTGGGTGCTTGACCTTTTCTCATGTCCTCTCGGAGAGGAGGACAAAGCTAAACCCCATAGCCCAACAGGGGATTCTAGTTGGATACTCAGAGGTGTCCAAAGCCTATCGCATCTACATTTCGCAACTTAGGAGAGTGGTGGTTAGCAGAGATGACAGATTTGAGGAGGATAGGGATTTTCAGAGATCTCTTGAGTCGAGAGTCGGTGTTGAGGATGATGCAGAGGCACCGATTGATGTCTCAGAGGGAGCACAGCCTCAGGTTTCCGGTACACCAGTATCAGGGGTGACAGGGTCACCATGCACAGCATCAGGGTCACAATCAGAGCATGTTCAGTCAGTGGGGACACAGACTTCAAGTTCTCAGAGCGTTGAGACGAGTCCTAAGGCAGTCACTCTTGGGCAGAGAGACCTTACTTCTCTGTTGACCACTTCAGGGAAGAGGAGACCTAGATGGTTTCAGGAGACCCTGGAGGAGGCCAGAGAGAATGTAGGGGAGCCCAAGAGCCAGATCAGAGATAGCAGACCTCTGGTCAGATTTGGAGCATATTTGGCACTAGTGATGAGTATCAGAGATACTGAGCCACGGACATTTGCGCAGGCAGTGGACCATCAGGTCTGGAGAGAGGCCATGGTAGAGGAGTATGACTCCAGTGTGCGCAATGATGTTTGGTATGTGGTTCCGAGGCCAGTGGGGAAGTCAGTTGTGACTTCCAGGTGGTTGTACAAAACCAGGTATGCTGCAGATGGCTTCTCTCCGATTGAGGGAATCGATTATGATGAGACATTCGCACCAGTTGCGAGATACACCTCCATCAGAAGTATCATTGCCATAGTTGCAGAGATGGGATGGAGCATTCACCAGATGGATGTGAAGACCGCATTTCCAAATGGCTTTATAGATGAGGAGGTGTACATTGAGCAGCCATAGGGGTTTGAGGTGAGGGAGAGGGAGACTCACGTGTGCCTTTTGAGAAAGGCACTTTATGGTCTGAAGCAAGATCCCCAAGCTTGGTATTCACGCATTGACACATACTTGCTTCAGATGGGCTTCGAGAAGAGCGATGTTGATCCTAACCTCTATTACATCATTAGAGGTGAGGACACGCTCATTCTCATTTTATATGTGGATGACTTGTTCATCACTGGAGCCGAGGATCTCATAGCTGAGTGCAAGCTGGGACTTGCATCATAGTTTGAGATGAGTGATATTGGATTGATACACTACTTTCTAGGTATGGAGGTATGGCAGGAGGAGGGTCACATATTTCTCGGGCAGGGGAAGTATGCAGCAGATATTTTGAGCAGATTTCAGATGGAGAACTGCAAACCTATGTCTACACCCATGATTACCAACTGGAAGAAGTTTAGTGCTTCAGATTGCCAATTGGTAGATGCTACAATTTACAGGCAGTTGATCGATTCACTCATGTATCTAGTTAACACCAGACCAGATATATGTTTTCTCGTGAACACTCTCAGCTAGCATATGGTAAGGCCAAGGAGTGTTCACATGATTGGGGCAAAACATGTTTTGAGGTACATTGTTGGGACAGTTGATTATGGCCTAGACTATATCAGAGGTGATGGGGTCAGTTTGATTGGCTACACAGACTCAAACTCGGCAGGATATGCTACCAACAGAAAAAGCACCTCAGGGTGCTGCTTTGGTTTGGGGTCAAGACTTGTTTCTTGGTTCAGCCGGAAGCAGAAGTCAGTTGCTTTGAGTTCGGTCGAGGCAGAGTACATGGCGGCCAGTTGCGAGGCCATTTGGCTTCGTAAGATGCTGGTAGGATTATTTGGTCAGGAGATGCCATCGATCGTCATACACTGTGATAATCAGAGTTGTATCAAACTCTCCGAGAATCCAGTTTTCCATGACCAGTCGAAGCACATTCAGATCAGGTATCACTTCATCCGTGATTGGGTTCAGAGAGACACAGTTCAGTTGCAGTATATATCGACTGACGAGCAGGTTGCAGATATACTCACCAAGGCCCTGCCAAGGGGCAAACATGTCTACTTCAGAGACAAAATGGGCTTGGTGAGGAACACCTTCCTTGATAAGAGGGAGTATTGAGATTATGTACCTTCGAAGGTGTTCCCCATGTGTTTGTGAGCTCCTAAACACATGTGGGAAGTACTATGTACTTTGTGCCTTGTACTTTATGTCTAATTTCACTTTGACTTAGGAGATTTATGTCAAAAGTGAAATTTTGTCATTTACGCCTAAAATGACTATTAATTCACTTTGTGGGTGAATTAGAGACATAAAGTGAACTTAGGGAACTTAACCCAAAGTGGGTTTTTGAGTGAGATTCTTTTGGAGAGATCTCAACCTTTGATTTGATGGGAGATGGGATGATCTCATCCATTGATATCTTAGGTTTCCTTATGGAGGTTCAAGAGGAGCGCAAAGGGCAAAGGAGAGCTCATTCACTCATTTGCTCACTTGGAGAGTTTGAGAGAGAGCTTGGAGATGAGGTTTGTTGCATGAGGTGAGGCTAGCTTGAGCGCATCCTTTCATGGAGAGAGCCATCAGGCTTTGGTCCTTGTTTATTTGTTGAGGAGCTTCCACAATTGAAGAGGGTGCACTTGTTGAGGAGGGCGCATTAGCAGTGGGGAGGTCTTACACTTGTCAGATTGCAGTGGGATCAGTTTCAAAGGGAGGCTACACTTTAGTATCAGAGTATTATGGAGGGGTTTTTCATTCAGAGCTGACAGTTAGCATCTGGCTCAGATTCAATGGTTTTCGCAGCATTTATGAGGTGCGCACCATCATAGGGCACACCTGCTTCTTTTGGACTTGTGTTTCAGCTTGGATCAAGCTACTATTGTATCAGGTTCATCTATATTTTGTACTTGATGTATTCCACCATCTATTCTCATATATAGAGATATATTCCAAACTGGTTTTCCCCACGGGGGGTTTATCCAGGGTCATGTTGACCAAAAATACCGGTGTACATTTTCATGTGTGTTAGTGTTTTAGATCTGGTTTATTTTCAGCTGTAAAGATCTCTAGGTGTGTTACATTTATTTTAGTATGCATGTGCTAACCCTTGGTGACTAAAACTACATGCTAGAGCACCTAAAATTGTGAATGTAACCGTAACAAATCAGCAAGAAGTTCCTGAACTGTTGGCTGTCCTAAAACAACAGCAATACCTTCATTGACAGTTGAAACTTAGAGCCAACCTGAGGTCAAAGACAGACCCAATTGGCAGCTTGATAGGACCTGGAAAATCTTCACCATACAGTAGCTGAAGGAGGCCCAAATTTCTAGGTCGTACAGCAGCCAAGAGAGGCCAAAATTTTTGGGCCATACAGGGTTGATTTCTGGGCATACTGGGCTAAGTTTTTGCTGGGCCATACAAGCCGAAATAGCTAGACCGTACAACTGAAGAAAGGCAACTCGGGGTTGTAAGATTTCTGAATATTTTGTTGTTGTAATTTTCCTCTGAAGCCAAATAATAAATTGTTAAGTTTTGAGCTATTATTAGGTTTCTTTTCAATTTACTAGATAACCATAGCATAGGTAGGATCACTGAAAGAAACACAATCACAAGATACACAACATTTATCCTGGGAAACCCTCATGGGGGACAAAACCCAACAAAAACTTCATTTATATAGATTGCCCATACAATGCCAAGACAATAAACCAAAACACTAGAGAATATCCAACACTGAGCAATGCGCCTTTCTCTTCCTTCTCCCAACTATAGCTACCAAACTTGCGCACTTGATGAGTGAATGAGTGAGTGTTCAAATGAGGTGTTGACTTCCTTTATTTATACAAACTGGCAAGTGCTGGAAAGGTGTCTCTTCACTGAGCAGGGCCGACTTGTCTTCTTAGTTGTTAAAACCACTTTAATTAGCTTGGGGGCCGACTTCTCAATTTGCATAATATATTTAGGGTTTGACCAATCCACAAAAGGGGATTTGGTCAATTACAATGTCTGACATGATCAATCCACAAAAGGGGATTGATCTAATGAATAATAACTCAATAATAAATAGAATACTCTTTGCAATTACAATATTTCAACATAAATCCCCTCTTTGATGGGTTTCCCCACACTGGGGTTTCCAGGGTAAAAATTGTGTTATGTGATTTATGTGTTTGGTTTCATTTTCTGTTGTGCATTTGTATTTGAACTCAGTTGTATTTTATGTGCATAATTTCTGAATTAATTTTCTAGGTAGTAAAAATTATTGGCACATAAAGTCAGATTGTTGGGTTTCAAAAGTTTAACAAATTTTACTAATAGAAAGCAAGTTGGTCTTTAAACCAGGAACATACAAGATATTTTGTTTATTTTTTATGCAATCTCTTGAAACCCTCAAACTTCTCCTCATCCTTGTACCCCATGAACAATGTCATCACCAAGAATAATGATCGTCTTATCAAGGGGAGAAGGTTTGGAAAAAAATTATTTCTTACCAATCACACGTTTTGTGCCTCCTGTATCAATGTACCAAACACATTCAAAACCAGAGATGTCAGTATGAGCAATCCATAAACATGTAATCAGTGGTAGGTTCAATTTGTGAACCCACTATACTAGTTTCTACAAAATGACTTTGATGTCTTCCCTCTCTACTTCCTCTGTGATATCCTCTAAGGCTATTCCCATTAGCCTCATTTCTTTGCTTAAGGTAACACTCTTCCTCATTATGATCACTCTTACTACAATAATTGCAATGCTTATAACTTTGAGATGTACTTGTCTGATTTGAAGAATTTGGCATCCAATTTTGATACCAACTGTACCTTTTCAGAAAATTCCAAGCCCTAGGTGACTAAAGTCCTTATGATCTCAATCAAACAAGTAGATTGTTGAATTTAGTTAAAGCAGAAATAAATTTCAAAACATAGCATTAATCACACAAAAGTTCGAAATTAAATAGCGAAAGCAATAAAATCAATATCACACAACACAGGTAATTAATCCTTCAAAACTAGCTTTTAATTCCTTCGAAAAACATACAAGCAAAGCTCCACAAGCTGCCCAAAAAGCAACACTACACGGATACCAAAAAACACCTTGAACTTAGCGGAACAACCTATTGGGAGAGTACGGTCTATTGTATGTCATGTTTGTACAGATGCCTATACGGTCATGTTCATATGACTATTCAAATCTATATGGTCCTATCCATACAACTATACGGAACTGTTTCGTACATTGTACAGAATTCTGCGGATCTTTGTACGGGACTACTTGCTTCCTGGAAATGCCTATTTCTCGGTTGCCTACTTTTTCTCCCTCTCTTTGTCACTCAACCTGCTCAACTGCTCAAGTGTTCTTGTGTCTTTAAAATCTCTATCTTGACCTATCTTTATAGTTTTAGGTGAAACAGAAACCCTAATATGTTTCTGAAATTACTCCTAGTCTAAGTCATGCATGCATGAAATACAATTTTTAGAATCAACTACTAAAAATAAGACTCTCTTTTTAACTAAAGTGAATTAGAAAATAGAATTTACTTTTCGAAAATATCTCGAACTACTTCTCACACGTTCACACAAAACCTATGCAAAAGTTCGTGTCAGAGTTATAATTCTCAACACTCCCTCTTAGCGAGGAAGGAATTCTGCACCAATCCAAGTCTGTCTTTGAATGCCTCAAACTTCCCTTTTTCCAAGGGCTTCGTCAGAATATCAGCTACATGTTGATCCGTGGGAATATACTGGAGCTTCACTGCTCCCTTCTGAACACTGTCTCGTATGAAGTGATATTTGATATCTATATTCCTGGACCTATCATGAAACACTGTATTCTCAAAGAGTATGATACAACTTTTATCACAGTAAATAGTTGTGGGATGTAACTATTGATCAAACAATCCTGCAAGAAAATTGCAAAGCCAAATGGCCTCACAATTAGCCGTATTGGTTGCCATGTATTCTGCCTTTGCTAAGCTAAGTGCCACAGAACTCTGCTTCTTGCTTAACCAAGATACCATTGTTGATCCTAGGCTAAAGAAAAACCCTGAGGTGCTCTTCCTATTTGTTGCATTGCCTGCCCAATCTAAGTTTGTATACCCCTGCAACTTCGCGTCACCATCTCCAAGATGTCTCAAACCATACTTCACTATGCCCCTCAAATATTTGAGCACATGTTTTGCTACTACCCAATGCTCCTTCCTTTGCTCCACCATGAACTAACTCAAGGTGTTCATTGCAAAACATATATCTCGCCTGGTGTTGACTGTTATCACACAATATGTACTTGCACAAAGCCCAAGGCAAGTGGATAAAAGATTGGCATAACAGGGGGTGACCTATCACTGTCACCTTAATAGGAAACCCCTTTTTGTTTAGGAGTATATCAAAGTTACCCCAGGGGAGACATCCCCAGTGACCTAAAGGAATGATAAGACTAAGGCAAGGAAGCAAGAAAATCCCCCTCTCACTGGTCACTCAAGTCAAAAGGTTCATAAGGTCTTTAAAGGATGAAGCAACGGTGAAAATTGAGTGTACCTGCCCAGAACAAGACAACAAAGAAAATATGGCAGCTTTGAAGTACAAAATATGATGTCAGTGCTTCTTAAGACCATGAACCTTCAAAAAATAGGCTAGCTGATATAAATTTGCAGCAATGTAACAGTTTACAACAGCAATGAGTATTTTGTAACAGCCACAAGAATTATGCCTTGAAAATCCTTGAAAAGGACAAAAAGAAGTAGCTTTAACTATGCAGAATGATAATAAATTGTCACAAGCAAATTTGGCAATGTCTAGCTAGCATTTAATGTCACTGTTGCAGAGAATTTGTTGCAGTTAGATGGATGTAGCAATCTTTTGTAACAGCAGCAAATTCTAATGCTCAAAATTGCAAGGAGATACCATGTAAACTTAGCATTTATCTAGTAGATTGATGGGCAATTGTCACAAGCAATTTCTGGGTGAGCTAGGTACAAGTTATGTAGGTGAATGCAGCAAATTAGCATGAATTAGTATTGTTGTAGCAATGATTTGCAACAGCAGCAAGTTAGCTAAGGAATTAATCCAGTTTGGGGTTAGTAAGAGTTAGTACAAGCTTCAAGGAGAAAGATTTGAGTGTATGTTTGGTCAATCATTCATTATAGTGAGTAGACTAGTGCCTTTAAGGGTTTATGGAGTCAACATTAGCAGCGGAAAAACTTGGAGAAAAGTAGCAATGATAATACTTTGTCAAAGGAGAAGGGATGGATGAAGGAGGTGTTGGTAACCCAAGGCCTCAAGCATCCAAATCCTAGAGACAAATTTGCTAGAGAGTAAGGAATCTTTGGCCCTAGCGAATCTTCCTTCCTTAGACTATTAAAACAATGTATGCAATGGGCAATTAGAATGAAGCTACTAGAGTGCTAGCACTTTAGGGCTCTAGTAGCCACTTCTAAACAAAGTGTACTTGAGAAATTTAGACAAGTAGAAAACTATAGAGAGAAAGAAGTAACTTATGTTTTTCTCCTAGGGTTTAAGCAAGCAATTTCATAATCTTTAGCATGAAACAAGTAAAATTTACCACAAGCATTCATTAACATAAACAAATTGCAGATTTTCTACTTACTTCACCAAGAATAATCAAGCCAAACCCTAGTTGAAGATCTTCCACCATGAAAAATAGCCAAGATACACCAAAATATG
>ML786447.1:388192-405346 GCA_009831015.1 Picea engelmannii | reverse complement strand
GAGCAAATTGAAATGAAAATATCCTGTGAATTTGTAATGTAGGAACCCCTTCTAAAACTCGACGTAGACAATGGGTGGTCTTCAAGTGTGGCCAAAATATCACCTTGTAGGTTACAAACGTGAACCCTGTCATAATGTTGGTCAAAATGGTGGTCGTAGCAGATGAACATGTGCCTTTTATATAGATAATAAGGCTCCTTGGCTGCTCGAAAATTTGTTTCCTTTAATATAATAGGGTTTTCAGAACTTATGTCTACCACTTCCATCCCGAAACTATACCGTTGCACAAGTATTCTATCACTGCCACAGGGTGTAAAGAATTCTGTCAAATATCCATGATACCAAGGAAGAATAAATTGTTTAAGCGGTTTTCCATTGTGTTTGGAATACATTCTCATTGAAAATCCTTCCGAGACTTTCTCATATATCACCATGTCTGTATTTCCTGAATTTCCCAATTTAGCATATGAACCTTCCGCTGAGCCACCTATATCTGGTATTGTAAACAGGTGAGTGTAATTTCTTAACTCAAAAACCTTGAACTTTCTCTCCGCCAAATTATGAATGATACCCCTACAATTTGGAATATCAAAATCACAATAGTTTATGACGGATTCTCCCGGAAAAATCTCCTTGGAGTCTATCGTAGTTGGTCGAGATTCTATGGATGGAATTTTAAGGCTTAGAATCCTAAATTGGTGGAGAATATTTCTTGGTTCCTCGAACATAACTATTATTAATGAATAATTATGGTTGTTGTAACAGACAGACTTGATATGCATAGGCGTTTGGAAGAATAAGAGGTTGCCATTATCCTGAATATAACCGGAGATTTGATCTCCATGTCTTCTTAATGGAACAATAGCAGTTGGGTCATTAATAACCCATATTGTGTGGTCAGCTATGACCAAATCTATAATAGCCCAACCAATCTCATCAATGCCATTGCCAAAGGTATGTAAATGATAATCCCGATAAATATTGAGCAGCTTTCTGTTAATGCCCAACTCTCGCTCACGCAAGCGGTGGAAGAGATTAATGGATGATGAGTATCTCGGTACCGTATTTTCTTCTGGTTGTTGTTGAGCTTGGAGATCGGTAGAGGAGGCAGCTTCTTCATTTTCTGGTTCCAATTTGGCAGCTTCTTCATTTTCTTCCCTTGGCCTCTTATTGTCTGCCATGGCCTGAGTTTCTTCATCTCCTTCCCTCGGCCTCTTCTGGTTTAACTGCTCTGCCATGGCTTGTTTAAAAATATAGCAAATAACTATCCAATAAGGCACACAACTGTCCAATTGGCTTGTTTATTTTAAATATATATGTTGTCCACCTCAAAGGTCGTGGATGCACTTTTTCGACTTGGTGGCATGCCTTTATTTAATTGGTCGGCTTCATTGATCAAAAGTATAAGCTACTTGTACATATGCAAAACACTTTAATATAAATGTTTACATAGAGATTAAAGATTTATATGGTTAAAACTTAAAATAAAATATTCCACTTAATTGAGTAATTATTAATGTATTAATATATTACATATTATTAATAAATGATTTTCCAGGTTTTTTGAATAGAGATAATGGACCAACTATATGTGAAGTCTAGATCAACTATATGTTAAGTCTAATATCCATGAGAAAGACACAAACATTCAATGTAAGGTGTATCCTACCTCTCATTTATATGTCCATTACAAAATAATCAAGGGTCATTCATACATAATGCACCTCACATCACACCTCACATCACATGCAATACCTCCAAGCATTGTGTAAAAAATTTCAAAGTAATTCTAAAAGATAACACTCCCTCTTTATGAGGAAAATGTTTTCATAAACAACTATCTTCTCCCTTTGCAATTTAACCAAATCTACAATTTGCAAATATAAACTTGTTGTAGTGTTGAAAATAAAAATTATCTCACAAACACCACACTACTCCATAAGGCATCACAGTTCACCTCCTCAAGAAAATTGGAAGTGATATGGATTAGATCATTATATTATTTGCCATCTATCTCGATGCTTTCAGAGTGGAAAAAAATGGAGGAATCAGCTTGTAGGGTCATTTTTGTGGCGGGTCCCATTTTGGAAAATTGGGGTCCAAAACCTTAAAGAGTCATTTTGAGTCGTTAAACAACGTTTTTTGGGTTCTGGTGTCCAAAAATTATACCCACCCTTAAGATGATGTTCCACACTTCGAGGCCTTTCCAATAATGAAAATTGTGCGTCAATCAAAGTTCGTATGAAAAAGTTATGCCTCCCGCGAGTTGACCCATCGTGTTGACCACCATGGTACGAGAGGATGCCACATCAACCCCCATTACTCTTGCATATGGGGCTAGCCATGTGAGGAATTTCAAGAAGATTCTATAAGGTTCAAAACCCTACCACAATTGAGGGTTGAGAGAGTAAAAAAATTACCCCTAAATGGCTATCTAGCTATGTTAAATATTGGGCCACTAGAAGGAGAAGGGGTCCATTCTATGTTATTGTATTTTGTTCCATAATGGAGAAAAACAACTAGGAGTGGAAAATTAGAGAGCATAATAGAGGGGGTTAATGTTCTGTAGTAGTCTAATAGGACACAGGTCTCAGGTAACGCCATAGAGAGTGTCTTCTCACTTATACTTGCATTATTTCCATACCAAAGAAAAGAGAGCAGAGCAAACTCACCTTCTAGCTGGGTTTTCCCTTGTAAGGGTTTCCTAGAGAAAATATTTGTGTTATCTTGTGGGTGGTGTGTCATTGTATTTTACTATTCTCTATTTTTCACATTTTATCTATTTCATGTACAAGAAGAACATCAATAACTAAATATTTCAAAATCTAAAGGAATTTAACCTTCATAATGTAGATTTCAGTTGTATTTATCACATCTATTGTTACGAACTATTCCAATGGAATATCCATGACTATTTAGAGATCAAGAAGGCTCAGAAGTGGAAGAATCCAATGCAATACTTCTAGCATATCTCCTAGTAGGTAAACTTTCCCTCATTGAAGTTCTAAGTCCTTCTATATGCTCTCGTGCATGTTGTAATGTTTGAATTCCATATGTAGGTGCATTCTTATGTGGTACTACTCGAAGGGGTACCAACAAGGGTTACAAGGGTGTCCAACCATGTCAAGTCACTTGTATACCATGCATTTACTCTTCCCTTACCATGTATTTACCTGCTAAATAACAAATCACTATGTTATTTATAGACTCTAGAATAGCTCTCTATCCTGGAAAAACAATGCTTGCAAATATGGGCTCAGGAAAGTGCTCTTATAACACTTGTGGTGTTCTTTATTAGTAAATTGGTATATGCAGAGAATAAATAATAGAGTTTATCTAGATTTATTGCATCAATGGCAGATTGAAATCACAATCTCCAAATAAAGAACTAGGACACCACACAATGTTATACCTTTTTTTATGAGATCAATGTTCACTTGCCTCTTCAGGGGAGAAATCTCCAATTGAGAAGATGTCCAATTACAATATACTTCACAAGAAATCTCATTACATCACTTTTACTTATTTATATAGTTTATTATACCTCATAGGAACATTCTAGTAGGAAGAACATACTAGTAAGCCTTCTTACAATTATTACTTTCACACTATTACATCGGCCTTATTTACTAGATATGGTCGCCATACATAAAAACCTATCTATCTATTGAGGGGTTATGGTACAACCCTAACACATCAACTATGATGTGGTCTCTTCATAATCATAGGATAAGTTGGAGATAGTTCCTTTTGTAAGGCCTCTACAAACAGAGCTTTAAAAACATAAATTTAAATATAGAATTGCTACCATAATTTCTTTTCTGTTCTCTATTCAGCATAATAATAATTCATTGTTCAACAAAATTTAAATGTTTAGCAACATGATAATGAATAACATATTCAACATAGTAAAAAAAACATGAACAACATAACAATAATGAACACAACATATTAATTATAATAAATACCTCAAACTCATGTTGTTCTCCAACTCTGTCCAAGCTAAAGCTCTGCCCCAAACTCCTAAACTCTCATCCAGCTAAGAACAACCTATCTGACTCCCTAGCCACAGGATTGCTTACGGTTTCTTGGCCCCCGAACCCAAAATTCCCAGCAATAGGTGCCCCCTGTGAAAGTACTCAAGCCATCTCCTCAAGTAAACTGTCAGTAAAACCAGAAATACAGATGCAGTCCAAAACTCCTTTTTTCTTCCTCTTGTCTCTCCCTCAATTAAAAATATCTTCACCCCCCAAAAGAGGTCCCCTTCTTGAGTGCTCTTCCTTGTCTTATCTCCCTTCCCTCCATCATCCACCACCTTCTCCCCCCATTAAATATCAACCACATTATCCCCCCATTAATTCTCAACCACCTCATCCCCCTTTCCATTGATGGGTCCATCTACTGATACAACTATTGTATAAGATAAGTCTCCAAAAATAAAATTTATAATTTATTAAACTAATATTCATTAAACTAATATTTAATCATGATAATTAATTAAATAATTATTAAACGAATATTCGTTAAATGGATATTTAATCATGATAATTAATTAATTAATTCAGGTTGTTACATACACCCACCCTTCAGTAAACTTTGTCCCAAAGTTTAAGTAATTTATAATACAAGAGAAATGACACGTGGTTCACACATTCATATAAAATAAACAACATTATCAATAAGTAATCCAAAGGAAACTCATGCATACTAGTGTACATGTGCAAGAAACACATGTGTAGCTAGCACATACAAGTCTAGTGCATGTAATAATAATAATAACTATCACCTCTATAGTAATTTTTGTATGCGGCCAATCCAGTCAACAAGGCTATTCATTTTATAAAAGATAATACACCAATCAAATGTTTCTGAAATCCCTTAATTACAATAATCTAGCTCAACAACGATTATTTAGACAACTGTAGTTTAGTTAAGTAATTATCAATACACATATATATACATATTTTCTTTTTAGAAGGGAAAAACGATAAATTCCACCACAAGGAAAATCTCCATACACTCTCAACTATTTCTATTCATCCTTCCATCCCGAAACTATACAGTTGCGCAAGTATTCTATCATTGCCACAGGGTGTAATAAATTCTATCAAATATCCATGATACCAAGGAAGAATAAATTGTTTAAGCGGTTTTCCATTTTGTTTGGAATAAATTCTCATTGAAAATCCTTCCGAGACTTTCTCATATATCACCATGTCTGTATTTCTTGGATTTCTAAATTTAGCATATGAACCTTCCGATGAGCCACCTACATATGGTATTGTAAACAGGTGAGTGTAATTTTTAACTCAAAAATCTTGAACATTCCCTCCACCAAATTATGAATCACACCCCTACAATTTGGTGTGGGTCAGAGAATGTAATGTTCAGCATATAAAATTGAATGAAGATTAGTGTTGGACTTTATTTTAAATATATATGAACCTTATCGAGTGTTGTCCACCTCAAAGGTCATGGATGAACTTTGTCGGCTTTGTGGCATGCCTTTATTTAATTGGTTGGCTTCATTGATCTAGATTATAAGCTACTTGTACATATGCAAAACACTTTAATATAAATGTTTACATAGAGATTAAATATTTATATGGTTAAAACTTAAAATAAAATATTTCATTTAATTGAGTAATTAATAATGTATTAATATTTTACATACCATCAATAAATGATATTCCATGTTTTTTGAATAGAGATAATGGAACAATTATATGTTAATCCTAATATGGATGAGAAAGACATAGAAACATCCAATGCAAAGAGTAGCAGAGCTCTCATTTATATGTCCATTACAAAACAATCAAGGGTCATTCATACACAATGCACTCCACATCAAATGCAATACCCCCAAGCATTGTGTAAACAATTTCAAAGTAATCCTAAAAGATAACACTCCCTCTTTATGAGGAAAATGTTTTCAACGACAACTATCTTCTCCCTTTGCAACCTAACCGAACCTACAATTTGTAAATATAAACCTGTTGCAGTCTTGAAAATAACCATTATCTCACAAACACCACACCACTCCATCAAGGCATCACACTTCACCTCCTCAAGAAAATTGGAAGTGATCTGGATTGGATCATTATATTATTTTTCATCTATCTCGATGCTTTCAAAGAGGAAAAAAATGATGGAATCAACTTGTAGGGTCATTTTTGTGGCAGGTCTCAGTTTGGAAAATTGGAGTCCAAAAACTTAAAGAGCCATTTTGAGGCATTAAACAATTTTTTGGGGGGTTCTGATGTCCAAAAAGTGTATCCACCCTTATAATGATGTTCTACACTTCGAGACCTTTCCAACGATGCAAATTGTGCGTCAATTCGAGTTCGTATGCAAAAGTTATTCCTCTCACGAGTTGACTCATCGTGTTGACCACCATCATATGAGAGGATGCCATGCCAACTCCCATTACTATTGCGTATGGGGTTAGCCATGTGAGGAATTTCAAGAATATTCTATAAGGTTCAAAATCCTACCACAATTGAGGGTAGATGAAGTAAAAATATTACCCCTAGATGGCTATAAAGCTATGTTAAACATTGGGCTGCTAGGAGGAGAAGGGCTCCATTCTATGTTATTGTATTTTGTTCCATAACAGAGAAAAACAACTAGGAGTGGAAAATTAGAGAGCATAATAGAGGGGGTTAATGTTTTGTAGTAGTCTAATAGGACACAGGTCTTGGGTAACTCCATAGAGAGTGTCTTCTCCCTTATGCTTGCCTTAATTCCATACCAAAGAAAAGAGAGTAGAGAAACCTCACCTTCTAGCTGGGTTTTCTCCTGTAAGGGTTTCCTAGAGAAAATATTTGTGTTATCTTGTGTATGGTGTGTGATTATATTTTACTATTCTCTATTTTTCACATTTTATCTATTTCATGTACAAGAAGAATATCAATAACTAAATATTTCAAAATCTAAAGGAATTTAACCTTCATAGTGTGTATTTCAGTTTTATTTATCAGATCTATTGCGACGAAATATTACAATAGAATATCCACGACTATTTAGAGATTAATAAGGCTCATAAGTGGAATAATCCAATGCAATACTTCTAGCATATCTCCTAGTAGGTAAACTTTCCCTCATTGAAGATCTAGGTGCTTTTATATGCTCTCGTGCATGTTGTAATGTTTGAATTCCATATGTAGGTGCATTCTGATGTGGTACTACTCAAAGGGGTACCAACAAGAGTTACAAGGGTGTCCAACCATGTCAAATCACTTGTATACCATGCATTTACTCTTCCCTTACCATGTATTTACCTGCTAAACAAAAAATCACTATGTTATTTATAGACTCTAGACTAACTCTCTATCTTGGAAAACAAATGCTTGAAAATATGGCCTCGGGAAAGTGCTCTTATAACACTTGGTGCATTATTTATTGGCAAATTGGTAGATGTAGAGAATAAATAATATATTTTACCTAGATTTATTGCATAAATGATAGATTGAAACCACAATATCCAAATAAAGAACTAGGACACCACACAATGTTATACCTTTGTTTATGAGATCAATGTGCACTTGCCTCTTCGGGGGAGAAACCTTTGGTTGAGAAGATGTCCAATTATAATATACTTCACAAGAAATCTCATTACAATGCTTTTACTTATTTATATAGTTTATTCTACCTCCTAGGAACATTCTAGTAGGAAGAACATACTATTAAGCCTTCTTTTTTTTTTTAAGTAAAAAAGAGAGTTGGAGCCTATTATATTAACAATGACAAAATACATAGCTGTAGGGGGTGCCAGCTGTCCCGCCTGAGCAGGAAACCGAGACAGCTGGACATCCCTGTCCATGTGGCATCATAGTTGCAGAGAGGTTTGTAGTTAACAAAATTGGCACTACTAACTCCCGCCCGTAGGAAACCAGGAGTAGCAGGTATCAGCATAAGTCTAGTGTTTCTATCTAAAACAAAGACATATAGAAAGCTAACTGTCCATCGATATAGACTATGTAAACAAAACCATAAGCAAAATCCAGGTCGAAGCATCAATTAACCTCTGAGCCAGTGGGAGTGTTTTTGTCCACAGTGTGTCGCCATCGCGCTGGAAATGCGTAATCTCTGGCACATGTCGGGCATTGTTTCTTCGGCGTAGCTCTTGAGTGCGCAGTGAAAAACATGTCGAGCCTCTGCTCCAGCCTCACTATGCAAAAGGTCTGGTCTGCGAGGAGATTTCTCACCTCAAAGATGAGGTTGAGATAGCCTCCGTCAACCGAGGGTGGATGTGCCTGGGTATTGTCTGCGGTCGCTCCATGCTCACTGTCTTTGGTGGCTGCTCCGGTGGGTTCAGGAGGAACTTCCTCTTCTATATAGCAGGGAGAGTAAGGTTCTTCTTTGTCGATGCCGCCCTGAGAGCTCGTTCCGCTTGCCATTCCTGGGGTGTTGTCCAAACCAAAGTGCGTGCAGGGGTGTCGATCCTCCGAGACTGAGAGTAAAGTGTGCATAGGGGGACTGTCTATGCCTTCGTTCGGGAGCTCCTCCTCAACAATTGCCATTCCCCGCATTCTTCTTCGTCTGGCTGCTACTGCAATTGCCCTTTCAAACTTCTCCTTTCGCTTCCGACGCAACTTTGCTGCATGCCAAGCAGCCCCCCTTCTTGGTGTTCCTCGAAGTCTTGGCATGGCGTTGCAGAGTGACAATGCGGCCAGGCGAAGCGGCCGCACCAGTCTTACGAAAGCTAACTCACGGCGATCCCAATGCTTCTGCGAGACAGGGGTTCTCGGGAGCTCTCTATAGCCGAGAGGTGCAATGCATGCAATGAGCCCCAGCATTATGCTTATTCCGATAACCACCGCCATCCTAACCTCCATTAAAGTCTGAGACTGAGTGCAAGTACCCTCCCCTTGTGCGAGCAAGCTCCGCGCTTGAATGCATTTGTGGGATTTCATGTCGAATTAATGGTGTTTGAATGCGGGCCGGTGAGTGCCATGCCACTGCCTCCCCGCTCACGTCCACGTGTTCGCGTCATCCGCCCTGTCACCCCATCTGGGGAGTGAAGATCTTGGTTGGCCAGGGCTTGGCACTGCGCGAGGACCTCTGAGACTGGTGAGCCTTGGCCTTCCCAACATAAGCGTTCCTCGCCCGTATCCACTGCCTCGTTTTCCAGGTGATCTGCCACTTTCTTGGCTTCTCTTTTCACATGTGAAGTGATGATGTTGTAGTGTGGTTGGAGGTGAAGAGTGAAGTCAGCTAGTAAGCTTTGGAGTCTCCAACTTGGTGAGATCTTGTCTGCATTGCCTCCGTGGAGTATTCTGGTGGCTAGCCTGATGATGATTTGGGAATCTCCTTCTAGGATGACCTTATGATGCCCTTTTCCAATGGCCATTTGAAGTCCCCGGAGGAGTCCTGTCAGCTCAGCCACATTGTTGGTTGTTTCTCCGAGAAAGCCTGCCTCCATTTCAAGGATTTGCCCTTCTGAATTTCGTAGCATGACCCCATATCCTGCCGGTCCTGGGTTGCTTCTGGAGGCGCCATCAAAGTTGGCTTTGATGAAGTGAAAAGGAGGGGGAGACCAGTTGGTGGGACTGGTAGGTAGACCTATCTTGCGTTGTTGCTGAGGCTGTCTGCTGGTTATGGGTTGCCAAAGCTGAAGAATATTTATCTCTTCGGGGCTGCATTGCTGATCTGCGACGGTCCAATGCTTACTTCAGACTGTTTCTTGGATTAGGGACTTGACTTTCGTCCAAGTGACTTCGGGTGGCGCGGATAGGGAATGGAATATTCGCTTGTTGCGCTCCTTCCAGATTTGCTAGAGCGTGAATCCCGGTAACAGGGTCCAAATGTAGTTTAAGATGGGGTTGCTAAAGGATATGTTGTCCCAGTTTTCGATTGTGCTGTTGATGCAGCTCCGATTTCTGCTGGATTTTCGCATGAGTTGCGCCCCAAGGTCCCATACCTGTTGGCTGTAATAACAGCCATTGAAGAGGTGCTCTTTGGTTTCCTCCATTTGAAGACAGAGAAGACAGCGGGAGGGTCCTATAAGGCCTCTCTTATGGAGGTTGTCCCAAGTCAAGGTTCTATTGTGTGCCACTAGCCAAAGAAAGGTGGAAATTTTAGGCCAGAGAACGGGATTCCAGACCTTGCTCCAGATGTGCTCTGTTTCTGATTCCTGTTGGTTGGCTTGTAGTGAGTAAGCTTCCCTGATGGTGAAGACGCTAGCCGGGGTGTACCCCCAACGCAGGATGTCTGGTCCCTCTCGATATCGTATTTTCCTGCTGGAAGCCTGAGCCTGCCAAGTCTGCAGATTCAGAGTATCAGGGACTCCGAGCTCTTGATGCGCGGTTTTCCAGCGACGCCATTGCTGCTGCGGTGTATGCTCGGCCCAAATATATTTGACTTTTAGAGGGGTGTGCTGGTGGAGAGCTCTTTTGAGGTCAGCTAGTTCCTCCAATGAGTCTAGTGGTTTAAGCTGCTGCCATGAATCTTGCCAGAAGAGGGCGCTTTCACCATCTTTTATTTCCCAAAAAGCGTGATTTTGAACCAGAGTGTGATTTTGCCAAGCGGTGTTCCATATGTTGGAGCCATGTATGCAGTTGTTGTGTCTAATTAGCTGGTCTTATGATGTGAGGGGGGCATATTTGCGCTGCCACAGTTGTGCCCAAGATGCTGAAGGGTTTTTCAGCCATCTGCACCAGATTTTGGCTCCCATCACTTGATTTAATTTTCCAGGATCTCGGAGCCCGAGTCCTCCCTGACTCTTTAGCATGCACAGCCGATCCATGTTGACAAGAGCCCATTTCTTTTTGGGTTGGAGGCCTTGCCAAAGGAAATTTCTTTGCAGAGTTCTAATAGCTTTGATGACTTTTTTGGGGGCTGCCAGGGCCGTAAAGAGGTAAGAGGGCATCGCTTGCAGGATAGATTTGAGGAGAACCAAGCGAGATGCGATATTAAGGGGTCTGAAGGTCCAGTTTCACATTCTGTTGGATATGGAGAGGAGAAGGTTGTCCCAAGAAATAGAAGAGGCTGTTGTCCCTGTTAGAGGTATTCCTAGATAATTGGACGGAAGGGAGCTCCTGGGTATTCCTAAAAGCCTGGAGATGTGTCTTTGCACAGGGATCGGAGTGTTGAAGAAGTAAAGCTTGGACTTGTCAAGGTTGAGGGTCATGCCAGAGGCAGCAGAGAAATCGGAGAGAATAGAGCTGAGCTTGGTAGCTTCCTGGACCGAGGGAGAGTTCAAAAGGAGGGTATCGTCAACGAATTGGCTCTGAGAAGGTGTAGGCTGGACGTTGTGCAGGGGGAGGCCTTTGAGGGTTCCTTCATTGACTGCTGCTCGAAGGTAGCGTTCCAGGCCTTCCGCTAGGAGAACGAAGAGAAAAGGAGAGAGGGGGTCTCCCTATCGGATACCTCTGGAAGGCAAAAAGGGTTTGGAAGGAACACCATTTATTAGAATGGAGAAGAAGGTCAAAATGATGAGATTTAAGACCTAGCTTGTCCACCCGTGATCAAATCCAAAGGCGACTAGGATTGCCCTGATGTACTGCCAGCTGGCTCTATCAAACGCTTTGGAAAGATCGAGTTTTATGAGCATACCTGGAGTTTTTGAAGTTTTGAGGGAGTGTATGACTTCATGTGCCAGGATGACGCTGTCCATGATTTGCCTGCCTTCCACGTACCCTGACTACTCCTGGGAGATGAAAAAGGGCAGGATGGGCTTGAGCCTGGTGGCGATGACCTTAGTGATTATTTTGTAAATCACATTACAGAGGGCTATCGGCCTAAAGTGTTTGGGATTGGTAACTCGCTCCTCTTTCGGAATGAGAGTGAGGAAAGTGGCGTTGAGAGCGGGCAATACCAGACCTGAAGTTCGTGACTCCTCTACCACTTCCCATACTTCTTTACCAATCAAATCCCAGCAATGGTGGAAGAAATCCGTGGTAAACCAATCCGGGCCTGGGGCTTTTCCAGCAGGCATGGCCTTGACTGCTTGGCCGACTTCTTCCTGAGTAATGGGTCGGGTTAAGGCCGCATTCTGTTCCGGGGTTATTAAAGCTGGTATGTGCTCAGTGACTCTCCTGATTGCTTCCGATCTGTCTGTGACTGATTCTTTTAATAGGTCTTGATAGTATATAATCAATTCTTCCTCAATTTTAGAATGTTCCTTGATGGGATTGCCCTGGCTGTCCTCTAAGTGTGCAATCCTGTTGATGTGCCTTCTATGTATCATGGCTTTATGGAAAAATTTAGTGTTTTTTTCCCCCTCTTTAAGCCATTGCACTCTGGATTTTTGCATCCATAGAATTTCCTCCTGCTTTCTTCGTTCCTCCAATTGCATCTGAAGCTGCTCTTCTTCCTGCATGAGTTCCGCTGTTCGGGATCCTGCAATGAAGATTGCTTGAATTTCCTCTAGTATTCTTTCGATGATCTTTATGCTTTGTGTGATATTTCCGAAGCTTTCTTTGTTCCATCGTTTTAGCCTCTGCTTAAAGTTTTTTAGGCGTTGCTGAAATTTATACATACATGAACCATGATCGATTTCTGCTTGTTCCCACCAGGATTTGGCTAATCTTTTGAAGTCTGGATGTGATAGCTAGAATTTCTCGAAGCAGAACGGCTTGTATTTGGGAGGCTCCCCCAAGTCCATCTGCAGACCTAATGGCCAGTGGTCGGAGCCTGCTTTCGGTAAAATCAGCCTTTCCAAGTTTGCCCCTGCTTCCATGATCTCCTCTGTTACCAAAAAGTGGTCCAATCTGCAGGCAATGTGCTGGTTGCCTAATCTACGATTTGACCACGTGAAGGTACCATTGCTATTCTCTATATCGACTAAGTTGAGATGGTCAATGAGAGCCTTGAACTTACCACTATCTTGCTCCAGTCTCTTGATGCCGCCAGATTTTTCTTCCAACGTCAGAATCATGTTGAAGTCGCCACCTATGATCCAGTTGGGGGTGGATAGTAGGCTTTTGACTCGCTTGATTCGCTCCATGAGGTTGTCTTTGTCCTGGCTCCCTTGTGGTCCATACACATTTGTGATGGCTCCTTCCTGGTTCGTGCCCATTATGAGGTAATGAGCCGTGATTGTGCCGACTGTTGTAAAGGGCTCACTGACGGTTATGCTTGCTGGATTCCAGAGTATGGCCAGGCCCCCTGAGGCCCCTATGGAGTCCGTTGAAATGGAGTGACATCCTCACCATATGCGTTGGAAGATTTCTTCACCCTCTGCTCCTTTGCATTTGGTTTCTTGGAGCAGTAGCATGTCTAGTTTCTCTGCCATGATGCATTCTCGGAGGATCCTTTGTTTGGATCTCCCATTCAGGCCTCTTATGTTCCAGGTTATGATCTTCATCATTAAGAAGGAGGTGTAGAGTGGATATATTTCTCCGAGAGCTTGTGTATCTGTCCAGAGTTTATCATGAGGTTTCCTGCCTCCTTTATTAGTTGATGAGACATTTTTCTTCCTCTTCTCTTGCTTTCACGCAGGATTTTCTTCGAGCCAGAGTTCTGATCTAGTGCTATGCCTAAACGTGTAGTGGACCCTGTTGAGGAGTTCAAGAATACCTTGTGGACTTTACGCAGTTGTTCCTCCAGAAGGGTTTGCAGATTCTTTTGGTTTAGGGCTTCTTCCAACTTTTCCAGATGTATCTCTGCCAATTCTCTGTCATCCAGTATCATCGGCGTGTCTCCCTCTCCCTCTGCTCTGTCCTCCATGTGGGCTTCGTGATTTTGAGGGGAAGGGTTGGGTTGCATGTTCTCCTTTGGCTGCTGCTGGGGATGCTTGAGTGGATTCTGCACCTCCTCCTCCTCTGGTAGATGCTCGAGAATCTCGTATTGGTTCTTGGTGGCTATGCTGTGTTTGGGATCCATGGGCTGCCTCTTTGCTGGATTCTTCCTTTTCGTTGTGACTGTGGTGAATCCATCTGCCTTCTTTGTGTCAGTTGCTTTGATGGTTTTCTTGATGAGAGGGAAATCCCGATAGAGGTGGTCGTGCTCATGGCATCTGCGACATCTGAATGGTATGTGTTCATAGTCCAGGGTCTGTAACCAGTCCTCATCCTGGTATTCCATGGTTACCACTCCAGGGAGGGATTTTGAAATGTTCATATAAACACAGATCCTGGAGTATGAAGTGTATTTTCGTTGCCTGGTAGCCTCTGACGCCTTCACATATTGCCCTAGGGTGTTTCCAATGCCCATTAGAATTTCTTCCAGCCAGAACTCCTGCGAAAGGGAATACATGCGTATCCAGACTGGAGCCATAGTGAAGTCTTCTTTGTCTGGGCTAAATCTTTCAGTCCAAAAGCGAAGGAATAGCCTTGCCGAGTTGAAGAAGTATGGCCCATTTTCAAAGATTTTGTCTTTGTCCTCTAGGTTATATAATATGATTGTGAAGAAGCCTTTGGAGCTGAGTTGAAGTTCATAATCACCTTTGGGGTTCCACCAGTGCTTTATCCACTTGTTAAGGTCTCTCTCGGCTGGCCATAACCCTAAGAATTTGCCGATGAGTGCATGCTCCCGCATAAACTGCATATGTTCGCCCACTATGTTCAAGCTAATGAGGTACCTCGACGTCTTCTCCGTCTGCGGGATGCATTTTCCCGGTTCCTAGCTCCGTGGGTGCTTCGGTTGAGAGGTGCTGGCATCTGTGTCCATGTCCGCTTCGAGGCCTTACTCCCTGGCCAGGATCTGTTCTCTCATCTGCAGCGGCGGCTCAAAGGCGGGACGTGTTGTTCTGGTTCCCAATTTTTCATTAGCGGCTACATTGCGGTATGAGGGGGGTTGCCCCCCCTCCTCAGCACCCATTCTCCTGCAGCAGAAGGATCCGTTCAACGAGAAGAGGCGCTCGTTGTTGTTCTCTCTGGTATCTTTGCTTTGTGATCGATCTGCCGCCCAGGGCAGGTCTAGGGTTTCGGCAGAGCTCCAATCGTGGGCTTCCATCTTGAGTTTGGTCATTCTAACACTATCTATTACTCTATTCCTTTTATTCTATTTTATTTACTCTATGTACTACTATTAAGCCTTCTTACAATTATTGCTTTCACACTATTACATCAGCCTTATTTACTAGATATGGCCACCATACATAAAAACCTATATATCTACCGAGGGGGTTAGGGTAAAACCCTAACACATCAACTATGATGTGGTCTCTACATTATCATAGGATAAATTGGAGATAGTTCCTTTGATCTAGATATTCCACCTTTCTTGAGTCTTCACTTTATGTTCAACATGACCACCGATATCCACCTGGATCAACATGACCACTCCATTTTATACCAGTATTGAACTTTGAATAATACTCATATTAAGAAAATTAAATACCCTTGCATGAACTCATGCATTATTTTCCTAAACTGTGAATCTGACCTACCACCACTATATCTAAAATTCAACTCCATATTCAATTATTCAACTTTGAATAATGCACCAATCACAGTGATAACAATTTGGTGTGGGTCATAGAATGTAATGCCCGACATATAAAATTGAATGAAGATTAATGTTGGAATTTATTTTAAATATATGTGAACCTTCTCAAGTGTTGTCCACCTCAAAGGTCATGGATGCACTTTGTCGGCTTGGTGGCATGCCTTTATTTAATTGGTCAACTTCATTGATCAAAAGTATAAAGTATTTATAAATATGTAATTGATTAATACAATAATATTTTACATATCATCACTAAATGAATTTGCATGTTCTTTAAATAGAGATAACCGACCAACTATATATGTTACATCATATATCAACTGTAATTAATATTGATAATATATTTTGTGTAAAACATGACTATGATTAATAAAGTAGAAAAACATGTTATAACCTAACATTACATTATACAAGATAAAATTAACTTAACTACTAGTGTCAAAATATCTTAATATCTTCGCTTAAGAACAATTTGGAGCAATTGAAGGATTTACAAAGTGGAAAAATGAAAAGGAATGCGAAATTAGAGCCTATTCCCCTTTAATAACAATTATTCAACACCTAACATAGAATAAAGTTTTAAGAACATGTCTTATGTGAGGAGCTTCATGAAAATGTCAACAACTTGATCTTTGTATGGTAATAGAGTACTTCAAGGACATACTCTTGAGGAAACATCTCAAGGAAGTGTGTGTCTATTTCAAGGTGTTTTTTGCACTTATGTTAAACTATCTCTTTAGAAAGCTAAATGAAACTTTGTCTATCACACCAAAGAGTGGTTAGATGCCTCTGCTAGAATCTAAACTCTGAAATGATCTATCTAACTAAAGAACTTATAGACTATTGAAAACTATTGCTTGATACTCTTTTTTTTTCAAGAAAGAGAAAGGTCATTTTGTTTCTTGCACTTACTCAAGTGACAAGCCTATAAACAAGGTTGAAAACATATGTTGTCACTAGAATTATCATCATCAATGATCCCATCATAGGAGATGGACCCCTAAACTATATTGTATATCAAACTAAATCATATGCCATATATATCGAAGTATCTTGTTTTTTTCTTTCTAAAGGATTTTGTGGTGTCCATGCATATACAAAACAACAAGACCAACAACAAAGGATATGTCAGGGAGAGTATATATACTTTTATTATCTCAACTTTTAATCAAAATTCATAAATTCCACCTTTCCTTAGAGGTTACCTAGATCTAATCCCTAAGAGATTTCAACTTTAAGGCTAGTCTCAAATATCTAGCTTGTTGGTTGTGGAGCCTGATTATCTTCCTAATTTATAGGTCTTTTACTTTCAGCCGTGTTTATACCCCATGAAGTATTTACACCCCAGAAGTATGTACACTCTTCCATGCGGGGGAGTGTAGAGGGGGGGTACCCCCTCTGCGGGGTCTGGGGGGGCTATCCCCCTGGCTGGGGGGTTTAGGGGCAAGCGGGCCCCTAGTGGGGGTTCGGGGGTGAAGCCCCTAAAGAAAAAAATTCCTCATAAAAGTATATTGTAATTTCATTGTAAATCTGGACCGTTCATTATAAGGTCGTAGATCTAATGGTATATATTATGTTAGGGTTTTTTTCCCTAGAAGGCAACCCTTTTTTATGCGGAAAATGTATTGCGGCTATGGTTGATGGTGAATATTGTATTCTGAGAGAGGAGACTGTGAGAGAAAGAAGAGGAAGTTATAGCGGGTTTTGCTGTAGGTTGTATCCCTTCATTTGCTGGATAATAATAAAGGAAGGACCTGGCAA
>ML786447.1:363127-388092 GCA_009831015.1 Picea engelmannii | reverse complement strand
ATTATGACAGGGTTCACGTTTGTAACCTACAAGGTGATATTTTGGCCACACTTGAAGACCACCCATTGTCTACGTCGAGTTTTAGAAGGGGTTCCTACATTACAAATTCACAGGATATTTTCATTTCAATTTGCTCGAAGGATGGATTTTTGTTCACAATTAATGTTAGCAGCATTCTTAGCGGAAAATGTTTGGAAAAGATTAGCGTGGATATTCCGAATTGTTCTGAAATCAGAAAGGCAGCATTGCATTATGAAATCCGAGGATTTGCATATGATGAAACGACGCACGAGATTTTCACAGGAAATGATAACAGAATTTGTTGTGTGTGGTCTAACAAATTCTACAATGACGTTGGAGACATCAATAACTACCCGGAATCATCCGATCCAAACGAAGGCCAATCTGAATCATCCGATAGCGAAGAAGAATCTGAACGAACTGAAAGCCATAGCGTTGAAAATCTAGAATGAAAACTTGAGAGAATAAAAACTTGGATCGTTAATACTATAGTCTATAGAGACTATAGTTATTGCTACTACTATTATTACTATATTTTTGGACTATGGAGTCCATTAGAACCTCTATTTATGCATTCTAGTTCATACATGCATTGCACTTATGCTATATTGTTATTCATCCTTACATGTTATATACACCAATTTGTATATTTTGTATATAATGATTTGGATTTCCATACAATTTGCATATTTTTGTATATAATGATGCGTAATTATAATATATAAATATTATTTTATGTATTTTATATAAGTTTAATTTCCAATTGAATTCCAATTTTACGGTCATATAGATCGAGTTCCACCAGATGTTAAGGTGGCATAGTCATCATGGGCAGAGACGGCTAAGGCTGAGGGAAGAGAGAGAAGCCGGAGCAGATACATTTAGAAATCGAAAAGCAAAGGCATCATCCCGGCACCAGTTAATTGGATTTTCATAACATTATAAATAAATAAATAATTTTATATCAAAATTATATGTATTTTATATAAAAATCTGAAATAATATTAATAAATATATAAATCAAATGTTTTTACCAGAGTGGAGTTTAGTCTCATATCTGGGGTGACTCACTGTTAAGAGTGATGAACAGTGTGGTCTATGGCTGGGAGGTTTATGGACAGTCTGCACACATTTAGTGATATTCTTACAAAGATAAGTGTCAATTGAGTGATAAATTTACATGTTGCATTGTTATTTACATGCTTATTTTTATGAGTGTCTCTTATGAATGCTTATTACTGTTATTTTAGTATGAATTCGTGCATTTACGTAGAGTATTTGTCTGCAACGTTTTATATATATGTCTCTGCAAGAGCTCTGTGTGTATACAATTTAATTGCATGCAATCCTTCAAAGAAAAATTTATGTGGCATAGCTCAGTATGATGTTGGTTTTGTTACAGTATGTTTTGCACAGAGAACGAAAGTGTTCTATGGAGTAGCGTGGCTCGACATTTACAGGACACATGTCTAGGATCATTTGACATATAAAGTTTACGAAATTTACGAATCAAGGTGACACGTGGCAGCCACTCATCTAGTTCCATGTCAACAGATACATGTCACCATGCCATGCCATTGTAGGATTACAACCTCTCAGGATGTCTAGCTTCTCCTACCAACAAAAATGTCAGAAGTGTCGAAGGTCGTTGATCTAAGATCCTCAAAGTTTTCCCATGACCGTTAGATCAAGCGTAGTGGAAGGATAGAGTAAGCATGAATCATGAAGTAATGCTAATAGTTGATCTATTTCAGGAGCCTTCTTGACCAATGATCAACCACAATGCCCAAGTGTTAAAGATCCACTATGTTGAAAGAGCATGGATCGTAGATATCAAATCCTGATTAATTCATGATCGTTATTTTTTTTAACCCTCTGGATAAGTGATCATTCATTCAATGAAAGATTAAATATCGATCATTTGATCTACTAGTGAATAGAGTAAATGCACTTTGGTGAAATTTACTCTGGGGTAGTTGGAAGATTGCAAAGGCTGGAAATATCGAAAGCCGAAGTACCAAAGAACCTGGTTCAATCATTGGTCATGTGATAAGTTAAAGAAGCTATTAAGGAGTGAAAAGGGCCTAGAAGTAAATAATCCCTCAGACATTTGAATACGGTCCCATGTAGAAGAATAAGTGTGGAAGGATAAAAGCACCTATCTACAAAATTTGAATACAGAATTTGAATAAGCACATGGAACTAGCCACGAGTCACATGAATTTTGGATTGAAGGGAGCACCTATTGATTACTAATCAAATTCACAACAATTCGATATATGTAGATTAATGAACCAATACACAGTCATGATTAAATAATAGTTAAATCACCAACATTATGAATAAAGAAATAAAAGGCTTAATGACAAAATACTTAGAATTAATTAAATGAAAGGGTAAAATGGTTCATTATTAAAAGACAAAATGGTTCAATGTCATACCTTTTGGAATACTATATAAATAGAAAGGTATGGTGACAGAATCTGCAGTCCACATCAAAAGATAAAAAGAAGAAGAAGAGTCAAAGAAGGAAAAATGAAGATACTTATGCAGTGAGGGTGGAAAGGAGGAGAAAGGAAGGATTTATATCATTTACTAAGTAAAGTGTAAAACAAGGGAGTTAGTGCTTCATATGGTTTGTTCCCTAAAACAAGGGATTTGGTACTTCGTAGGGTTGGTTCCCTAAACAAGGGAGTTGGTGCTTCCTAGGGTTGGTGCCCTAAAATTAAGGGAGTTGTTGCTTCCTAGAGTTGGTGCCCTAAAAAAAGGGAGTTGGTGCTTCCTAGGGTTAGTGCCCTAAAAGAAGGAGATTTGTGTCTCCAAGAGTTGTTTCTCTAAAGAAGATTAGTGTCATTCACAATCACAGATTATTCTTTATAAAATTTGTAATTCTTGATCTATACAATTTATTTTTTAAATACAAGTCCATTGATGATCTATTGTGATAATTAAAATAGAAAATTAATTACTAATTGTTTAGAAAGGTAATACTGGTTCACACACCCCCTCCCCCTCTCATTATTTCCAACAATTGGTATAAGAGTTAGTGCCTTCAACAAAGTCTAATCATTGAAAGAAATGGACCAGTAAGAGGGAATGTCTTCCAACAAATATCCATTATTGAAAGGAGATGATTATGCTCTCTAGAATATAAGAATGAAAATTTGCATGTTGGCTCTTGGTTTTGATGTTTGGCAATCTGTAGAAAATTGTCACACTGCACCAACTACTCCACCCACAGATACTGCAGGAAATAATATTTGCAATGACAACTCAAGAGTAGTCAATTCCATTTTAGGAGGATTAACAAATCCCATATTTGTGAAGGTAATGCATTTTAAGTCAGCTAAGGAGATCTGGGATAAACTAGAGATTTCCACAATTGAAGATATACCAGAACTTGAAAAACTCATAGTAGATGAGCTCCATGGAATTCTTACAACATATGAGATGAGTATAGGCAAGGAAATATCATCAAAAGGAGAAACAACCTTTAAGTCATCTAAAACAAAGAATAAATAGGAGAAAAAGACCAATGAAGAGTTATCAGATATATCTGATGAAGAAGCTTCCAACTTCATGAAGAAACTTAAGAGAGGGACTTGGAAATACGAATAATTTTTTCCTCTAATATGTTTCAGTTGTGGAAAAATTGGACACTTTTCCAATAAATTTCCCTATCTTAAGAAGGAGGAAAGTGATGATAAAATAACTTTCAAAGATCAAAAGAAGAGAAAAACCAAAGATAAAAGGATGTTCTAGAAGAAGAAGAAAAAATTCTTTACCCAAGAATAAAGTGGTTCATCTAAATGTGAAGAAGAGGAGCCAGAGCTTCTATTTATGGGAATTAAAAATGAAGATGATAATCATTCAGAAGATGAAGAAGAAGTGAAACTTGAGGAAGAATTTATCAGTGCAATTGAAGAACTAAGAAATTTTAAAAAAAAAAAACCAAGTTACTAAGGGAACAACTTCTAGAGTTTAAAGAAACTATAAAATGAAGATAAAAATAGGTTTCCAAAATCATTAGTGACTCAAAAAAAATGATTATTGAGTTAAATACCCAACTTCAATAAACCAATAGAAAAAAAGAAATCTTGAATAAAGAACTCAATGAAAAACAACAAACATGTAAGATATTGGACGATGAAATAATTCAACTAAAACAGAAACTAGAAAAATTAGACATTCATCCTAAGTTTGAAAACAACTCAAAAATATTGAACAACACTCTTAGTATTCAAAGATCATAAAATGATAAGACATTACTAGGATATGATCCCTCTATAGAACTAAAGAATGAAAAACAACCAATCAGCTATGCAAATGCTCTTAACAAATCCATAAGAAGAGAATAAAATAACACAAAGATAATACCATTGAAAAATGTCCCAAATAAACAAAAATATGCTCTCCCTACTAATCATCACAAGGAATCCCTCTAACATAAATCAATATATATTCTTTGGATATTGCTATTCCTACAATAATTTTGGACATAAAGCAATACATTTTAGAGATTATAGAAAATACAATCTAAGAAATATTCAAATATATGAAAACAATAAGAATAATGTAGAAAGAATAAATTATAACTCATTCTCTCCCTTACAAGACTACAATGTTGAATGTTACCAATGCAACAACTATGGTCATGAAGATAGTGAATGTTCTTGACAAAAAGATAAATATTCCCAATAATCAAAAGATATGGAAGAAAAAACAAATAAAGAAAACAAAGTGTAAAGTTTCCCTATATGCAAAAAACCAAGGATTTCAATGTTATATAGATAGTGGATCTTCTAAGAACATCACTGGGCATCAAATCAAATTTCTAAAGTTAAAGAATAAAGAAAAAGGAAAAATCACATTTGGAGATAATGTGTCAACCAAGATACTAAGAAAATGCACTATCAACCTAGGGAATAACAAGACCAAATCAGAAAATGTACTTCTGGTAGAAAATCTCAAGCCTATTCTCCTAAGTGTAAGTAAAACACGTGATCAGGGTCACATACTTACATTTGATTTTCAGAAATGTGAGATCAGAAGAAAAGATATCAGAAAGCTAGTAGCAGTTGCACCAAGAACATCTAGCAATTTGTACATCCTTGATATGGATGAAGAAGAAAATGTTGTTTAATTCAAGAAGATGAGAGTTGTCTCTGGCATAGCAGGTTGGGGCATTTAAGATTTGAAAAATTAATCAAATCCAATAAGAAGGAGATAGTAAGGGATTTGCCAAAAGTTATTAAGACTTTAGACTCTATATGTAAACATTGTCAAATGGGGAAGCAAACAAGAGCTAGCTTCAAAACAAAAGAGCATTCAACAACAAAACCATTGGAACTTATTCACACAGAATGACTTGGGTATACTTTCTAAAAGAAACATAAGAATCCTTTGAGAAGCTTAAAACATACAAAATCCTTGTAGAGAATGAAACAGATCTAAAAATTAAATGTTTGAGATTAGACAATGGAGGATAATTCACGTCTAAAGAGTTCATTAAATTTTGTGAAAATCATGGTATCAAAAGACAATTTTTAGCTTCTAGGACCCCTCAATAGAATGGAGTGGTGGAAAGGAAAAACAAAATAGTCCAAGAAGCTGAAAGAACCATGTTAAATGAAACCAAGCTTCCAGACAAACTTTGGAGAGAATCAATCTACACAACAATCCACATACTTGATCGAGCTCAATTGAGACTCAAACATGAAAAAAATCCTTAAGAGCTATGGTTTGGCAGGCCAACATCTATAAAACACTTTAGAGTTTTTGGAAGTAAATGTTACATTAAGAATGATGAATATAATTTAGGAAAGTTTGATCCAATATATAATGAAAGAATATTTTTAGGTTATTCACCTAATAAGAAAGCATATATATATTATAATCTTAGAATACTCAAGATAGTGGAAAGCACAAATGTCAAGATAGATGATCTAAAATTAAAGAAGAGAATATCCCAAGACATATAAAAAATTGACAAAGAATCTCAACAAGAAGATGATGATAAAGAAACATAGGAAAATGAACCCTATACTGATGAAGAATACAATGAAGAAACACCCTTGCCAAAAGCTCCATCGAAAAGAGTTCAAAATAACCATCCTGAGAGTCAGATCATTGGAGACAAAAATGCAAGAGTGGAAACAAGAAAGAAACTCACATTTGACTCAAAACAGACAATGTTGTCTATGATAGAACCTAAATCATTTAAAGAAGATAGAAAAAGTAAAGATTGGACAAAGGAAATGAATGAAGAACTTGACCAGATAGAGAGGAACCAGACTTGGAAATTAGTTCCAAGACATAAGGATAAGAATGTGGTAGGAACTAAGTGGATATTCAAGAACAAACTAAATGAAAATGAGGATATTATCAAGAGAAAACCAAGATTAGTTTGCAAAGAGTATGCTCAAGTAGAAGGTATTGATTTTGAAGAGACTTTTTCTTGAGTAATAAGAATAGAAGTCATCAGAATGTTCCTGTCATTTGCATGCTTAAGAACTTTCAAGATTTATCATATGGATGTCAAGTCAACATTTATGAATGGAACTCTAGAAGAAGAAGTCTATTTTGAACAACCAGAAGGATTCATGCTAATAGAAAATCAAGACTATGTGTGCAAGATAAATAAATCTCTGCATGGTCTTATGAAAGCCCCATGATCATGGTTTTCAAGGCTAGATCAATACCTACAAAAACAAGGTTATAAGAGAGAGACCACTGAAAACAACTTATATATCAAACTTTAAGATCAAAATATGATTGTTGTGGTAGTATATGTCAATGATATCATATTTGGGAGTAATATCACTATAATGAGAAGAAAAATTGCAAATGAAATGCAAGAAGAGTTTGAAATGTCTATGATGGGAGAACTGTCTTTCTTGTTAGGTTTATAAGTCACTCAATCAGAAAAATAAATATTTATTTCCCAAACCAAATATATCAAGGAAGTGTTGAAGAAATGCCAAATGGAAGATAGTAAACTATAAGTACTCCCATGGTCATTGGATGTAAACTAAGCCTAGATGATGACTTACCAAAAGTAGATCAAACTATGTACATATCAATGATCGTAAGTTTTTTGTACCTCAACAACAACTAGACCTGACATCATGCAGGTTGTAGGACTAGTGGGAAGATTTCAATTGGCACCTAGGAAAACTCATCTAAAAGCAGTAAAAATAATATCCAAGCATCTTAAAGGTACCTTAGAATTTGGATTATTGTATCCAAAACATAAATACTTTAGATTAAATGCATACATTGATGTAGATTGGTCTGGTAGTATAGATGACAAGAAAAACACCAGTGGAGGATCATTTTTTCTAGGAAAATGTCTAGTAGCATGGCTAAGTAAGAAACAAGAATCCACATCACTATCCACAAAATCAACAAAATAGATTGTTGTCGCATCCTGTTGCACACAATTTCTTTAGATGAAGGAAACATTAGAGGATTTACAAATAAGATAAAATGATCCCATTACTATTAATTGTGACAACACTAGTGCCATAAAAATCTCTAAAAATCTTGTAATGCACTCTAAAACCAAAAATATCCCAATCAAATGCCATTTCTTAAGAGATTGGGTTACTCAAAGATTGGTTAAAGTAGACTATGTGGGCACCAAAGAACAAATTGCAGACATATTCAAAAAACCTTTTCCCAAGAGTACCTTTGAAAATATTCAACAGAAATTGGGAGTAAATCACACACCTCATTAAAACCACAAAAATTTCATCATAAGAAAGGGGAACATGGACATGGGAAGAATCACCACATAGGGAGAAAATAAATATCCCTTCTGTCATTGCTGTCAAAAGGGGAGGAAATTGATAAACAACAGAAATACAAATATTTCAAAGAAAAGGTTTCCATCAATGCCAAAGGGGAATAATGTTGGACACAATGGTATGATATTTTCATTGATGTAAATAGATTGTAGGTGATGAGATCAAAGCTCAGAAGAGATAGCACTATAGAAATCATGGAGGGATAAATTGAACCATTGATTGAAAGTAACTAAACAAGAATCGTCAAATCTCATGGATAACTTTGGGTGAGTTCGCAATCGTTGGATAAAGTAGGAAATAAAAAATCTTTGAGACTTTGGAGCTTCACCACTTTGGTGAATATTTTATACAAGGAAGAATCCATGAAACCTTGAAGTCTCAAAATCTCGTCAGCCATCATATCTAGGAGAATGAAATATGACCGTTCGATAGCAAGATCACACTAAAGGAAAGAAAGTGGTCAACTCTGGAATTGACCTAATCTGGTGATAAGAAGTTCAAATAAACCAAGAAATTCTGAACTCCAGAGCCCTGGAGTTAATAAAGGATTTCAGATCAAATAGTTTAATTTCTATGATGGTAGATCTATTCTGTGCTTCGACGATAAATGGAGGAATTTAGAAAGGAGCCAGAATATCCTGAAGTCACCAAAATCTATCTAGTCGTTCTTTCAAGCTTGAGCTTCAGATAACGAAGATTACCCTGGACTGTTTGATCTTGCGAGTGAAGGAATAGTCATCCCGACATTGACCACTTCGGGATTATGAAGAGTCCCAAACAACTAAAAATCCTAAAGCCATGAAGTGTTGAAGCCACGAAGTCCAAGGCAATAATCATGAAATCCCGCCAGCCATCCGATCTAACAGGCAGATCAAAATCATCAAATCTAATAAACAATCTAGAAAGTGACACACAACATATTCTAGAAGGTGACACATGTCCAGGCCTATTTTACATATAAAGTTTACGAAATTCTTGAATCAAGGTGACACATGGCATCCACTTAGCAAGTGCTAAGTCAACAAATAAATGTTAGTGTGCCATGTCACTCCCGGATTACAGCCTCCGGGGATGTACAACTTCTCCTACCAACAAAAATGCTCGAAGCATCGAAGGCCAAAGTCGCGAACCAATGTTGGTCATTGTTCTAAGATCCTATAGGTTCTCTCATGACTGTTATATCAAGCATAGTAGAAGGATAGACTAAGTGTGAATAAAGAAGTAACACTAACTACTAATCCCTAAGGAGTGGAACATTACCCCTTAATTTGGGAATATTACATTAGTAACGTTATTTTATTTATGTCCGCTTGGGTCCATTAGTTGTTATTGTACCTCCTAGTCTCCTATATATACAAAGGAGACCTCTTCATTTGGAATCATCTTGTATTTGAAAATTTATGTGGTGTTTAAGGAGGTTTCCCCCTCGAAGAGGCTTATTATTTGAAATTATCTCTTTTTCAAGGCATTGAGTACTTATTTTTAGGTTTTTATATGCTATCTTGATATTTGGTTCTTAACATTTGGTATCAGAGCTCAAGGTCTTGGGGTTTCGCTGCTACATCTGAGACACCTTGGAATTTTCACTATAATTGTTTTTCTATGAAATTTTAGAAGGAACCCGTTGTAGTATATTTAGTAGATGGATCAAGGTACGTTGGGTTCAAATTTTATCTCTCGACACCTTAAATTTTTGGATATATAGACTGTGTAAGATAGGGATCTAGAATCATCCTAAATTTATCTATCACAAAATTTTCTCTATGAATTTTTTTATGTGACATTTCAGATCCTGAAATATGGATAATATTCATATAAATTATCTACAAATTTCATCTTTTGGGTCATCCCAATTTTGTAGATACACCCTATCCAAGATAGGGTATCTGATTAGTCATATTAACTAGTCTCAAATAGGTCTTCCGGGTAAAAAAATGATATCTTATTTAGTGAGTATCCAAATTAAGTGAGACCCATTTCATTGGATAGTGTAAAGTTTGTAGTATTTCTGGTATGAGTTTCAGAATCAAATATTAGATATTGTGATCTTGGCATGCTTTACAAGTACACTCTCATAGAGGAGAAAAAACCAGCAAGTTGTGTGGAAGTTACCATAACTTCCACTTGGCACATCCAATTTTGATTAGACCTGTGGCATTGCAGAGAAGAAATATCAGAGAACTATAAAAAAAAGAATTCATACCCAGAAGGGACAAAATTTTGGAGATATAGAAAAAGAAATATTATCTACCAGAACCACCTCGAAATCAAGGTTTAAAAGTGATACTTGGCCAAAATGCCACCAAAAAAGGGAAATTATACACCAAATAAGCCTCCAGACAATCCTACTTGGACTCTTGATGAAGGTGAAGAAATGCACATGGACATAAATGATTTACAAAAGAAGAAAGTAACAAAAGATGAACTACAAAGGATGATGGATGATTTAGAAAGGGATATCATGGAAGGATTGAAAAATTTCTTAGTAGGGAGGACACCTGAAAGTGAAAATGTATTCCATGAAATTCATGATGAGGAAACAAGGAAGATCAATCAAGAATGGAGAAAATCCAACTTTGGGTTGAAGACCAACCACTTTCCTAAGATCGATATGAGGAATTTTGATGGAAAGGACCCAATGACACAGACCCCCACATGAGCTAGGTCCGCTTGAACTCCCAATCAAGGATCATTCAAATTCCTTTGAGACAAAATGGCTCTTTGATTCCCTGTTGGAATCTTCAATCACAAAATCACAGGTCCTTATACGAAAACCCTGCTTGTGTGAACTAGCACTAGGTGCGAGCCTTCCTCCACACAACCACAATGCTATGATCACGTGCCAACCCAATGCCAATAGCACTTCACGATTTTGGGAATGTTGGTGGATACAACTCCAACACCCCATCCTTCGAAACTCTGAAATACAAACAAGTCCTAGAAATTGCTAACCCTCGGTCCTATGCACTCGATGTGGCCTTCCTCTATGAACTGGGTTCCAGCTCCAAATTGTTTCAGGAAATTGTGATTTAGAGAATCAGTGAACAAATCCTCCTTTCCTTCCAAGATTCTCGATTCCTAAAACCTGATGACCCTAGATCTATGGTCTGGATCTTCCACAAATCAATGACCAATATTAAGTCAACAATTACCTTTTGCAACTTTGGGGAAGTCTTCACTTCTTTTTCCTTGATGTCAAATCTCCAAAATTTTCCTGATTCAGATCAACAGCTCTCGACATGCCAATATCTGACGGTCCATATCTCTCCCTGCGAATCAATGATTCACACTTCGGGGTTTTGGAAACATATATACTCCTTTTCCCTTATGACCAAATCTCTGAACTATATCTACACTAGATCAATGGTTCACAGGTCCCATTATCCAATGGCCTGGATTCAATCCCAGCTTTCACGGACCAGGGATTTGAAAAGCAAGGATGAACCTTGTTCTCCCAAATTGTGAAACCTGATCTCTCGAAATGAACCGACGGTTCATATCTTATTTAGATTGATGACTCCTATCTCTCCTGAGATTTAAACGCTGAATGAACCTTAGCCTTTATCTGCCTCATAGTTCTGTTCAATCCAACGGCTCATAGAAAATCAACTCTTCACCCTCAAATTTTTCTGCCATCCATTCAGATCTCAATGAGCCTTAACCAAGTAACTTGGCATCGATTTTCTGAACTCAATTTCCCTAGGTGACTGAAATATTCGTCCCCTCTTTAGAAGTTTCGAACAAAGCTATCCTTCCTAAGCTTGTTCCTCCTAAAATCTTTTGGATTCTAAAGAATCCAGTGTGCACACCTTGCACGTCTTCATAATAACCTTCGGTTATCCAACGATTCTTGCTCTGTGCACTCCTTGCAATCAGACATTCTTCAATCACTCCATTGATTTGAAGAGATATAGCACTCTCCTCAGCCTGCACACTCCTTTCACGACTCTATGCCACACTCACACTTTTGCTGGTATAAGTTAACACTATCCCTCCTAATCTTTCTGAGATAAAACTTTGAATATTGTCAATGAAATCCTTGCAAACTCTCGCTACACTCCTTCTAGGATCTCTCAATAAGAGAAACAATTGAAACTTATACTTCTCCTCTCTCAGAATTCATACATTCACCATGAAATCACAAGGATACGCATAACATTGAAATATATGCATAACAAAAAATATCTGCAAACTGTAACATACCATTCAAAAGATAAATACAACAACCATGACACACCATGAAATTTGGATCAAAGCATTCTTATATTAATCCAGTTCTCCTGCACATGGTTCGATAACAACATCTATTCTTCATACAACATCTAATTCTCTAGTCCTCTCTACTCTCCTAATCTCTTACAACAATTTACAATAATATCTAAAATTACAAACGAGAGAGTCTTCTTGAGTTTTTTTTCCCTCTCTCTTCTCTAAGCTATCTTATCATAATTAAAATCTATCAACTAAACATTCATTACAATAAATGACTCCTTATCCGACATATGAGAGCAATGCTCATGACCTGTATCACAATCTCCCAAAAACATAAATGCAAATACATCCTCCCAGATTTTACATTAATTATTTATATTTCAAATTCAAAACATCCTCAAAATGTGCATTGGTGCATTTCCATCATTTTTCACCTTTGTGTTTGCTTTGATGGATTGCTTATGATTCTTCTGCATCATACTCCCTCGACTAAAAAATTCATAAACTCATGTTTATGATCTCCTGTACCGTTTGTCTAATTTTCTAGATATCTTCTTCACTTTCCCAACTGGCATGTTCAATCGGGTTTCCCTTACATTTCACCAAGTATTCCAAATATGTTTTTCTCTGAGTCTTTTTACCAACTCTCTGATCAACAATCTTTTCCATCCACGACTTTTCAACTATAAACATTTGTTTGACCCATTGAAATTATTTCTAATCCTTTGAACTCTCTATTCCATCTCCTCTATAAGGATATAGATCTTCCATGTTGAATATGGGTGAGATTCCCACATCATTTGGCAATTCTATCTCATAAGCATTTGCCTCAAACTTTCTCAAGATTTTACATGGCCCAATTTTCTTCATCTTCAGCTTATTATAGGTTTCCCTTGGGAATCTTTCTTTTCTGAGATGCACCAGAACTTAATCACCTACTTCAAATTGAATCTCTCTTCTATGTTGATCTACTCTATGCTTATATTCCTAGCTAGAGTTCTACAACCACTCTCTGATTTTACTGTGGAGCTCTTGCATTCCTGCTACAAAATGTTCTGCGCTAGCACTCCAGAATTCATTCTTCTCTAAGTCTTTCAACTCAGAATCCTCTTGGTTGAATTCCATACACTATTTGAAATGGGATGTGTCCTATAGTCCTCTTGGGTGAGTCGTTATATGCAAATTCCTCCTATGGCAGAACCTAATCCCACTGGTTGTGGTGTTTAGTTACTAAACTTCTCAATAATTCCCCCAAACTTCTATTTACTACCTCAGTCTATCCATCCGTATGAGGATCATATGTTGAGATAAAAGAAAAATTTGTCCCTAACTTCCTCCATAGGTTCCTCTAGAAATGACCAAGAAATTTGGTATCTCAATTAGAAACAATGCTCCTGGGTAAGCCATGAAGTCTAACAACTTCTTTGAAAAATATATCTGTAATGTGAGTTGCATCACTGGTTTTTTGACATGGTATGAAATGTTCCATTAAAAAAAATATATCAACTACCCCAAATATGGAATCACAACCCCTCTGTGTCCTCAACATTCCCAACACAAAATCCATGCTTATTGCATCCCACAACCTCTCTGGTATTGGCAATGGTTGATACAACCTGATATTTTGTCTTTTTCCCTTTGCATTCTCACAAATATTGCACCTGTTCATGAATTTCTTGAAATATGTCCTCATTCCTGGCCAATAATATGAGCCATTCAATTGTGTGAAGATCTTATCATGGCCGAAGTGTCTAGCCAATCCCTCACTATGTTTTTCCTTCAAGAGGTTTTCTCTCATAGAGAATTTCGGTATGCACAACGAATTTCCTCTGAATAACAATCCATCCTGAATCATGTATTCAGTCCATTGACTTCTATCTCTGAGAACTGGATTCTCACATGCTTCATAAGCATCCTTGCAATCTGCATCATCTCTGTACATCTCTTTGAGATTGTCAAAACCTAAAGTTTTCACTCTAAACTCCTGCAAAATCAAACATTTCTTGCTCAATGCATCAACAAACTTGTTAGCAGTTCCATAAATGTTCTTTATAACAAAAGTAAAGTTTTGCATAAATTCAACCCATTTTGCATGTTTCTATTTAAATTTCTCCTGTTTGGTTATAAACTGTAGGGCATGATTGTCGCTATACAACACGAACTCCTTTGGAACCAAGTAGTGCCTCCACTTCTTCAATGCCTATATGACTACATAAAACTCTTTATCATACATGGAATATTTCATCTTGGTTTCATTCATATTCTCACTGAAGTATGCAATTGGTCTATTGTCTTGACTCAAGACCACTCCAATAAAAAATACACTTGCGTGAAATCTCACTTGAAATGTTTTGCTAAAGTCTGGCAGAACCAGAACTGGTTGTTCAATTATCTTAACTTTCAACAACTTGAAACCTTTCTCCGCTTCTTCTGTCCAATGAAAATATTTGTGTCTTTTCTTGACTGTGTCCATCATTGGTGTACATATCCCACTGAAATTCCTGATGAACTTCTTGTAAATGCTGGCTAGTCCATGGATTCTCACATGGATAATGACCAACAACAGGAAAAATTCTTTGTCTATGGGTTGAACCCTAAGATAAGGGCTATGGTGTGGATGTGGAAACCATCTTCAGTAGCGGAAGCTGTGGAAAATGCGCGTTATGCAGAGGAACACATGAACTTAATCGAAGGTATGAGACTGACCTTTACGCATCATCCTGGATTCGTGGGAAAGACCCCTAGGACATTTCCAAGGGGAGGGGGCTCAAGTCCACCTCCATATGGTGACAGATTCGCACCAAGGATAGTAGCCGTAGGGATTTCAATGGCAGTGAGTGCAACATCTCGTTCATCACCAATGACACAAACAATTCCACGACCATCTTAGGGAAAAAATAGTAGGGGTAGGGGTTCCAAGGGAAGGAACTCATTTTAGAGGCAGTCACAGAGCAATGCACAGGTTCAATCTCATGTTACCTGTTGGGGATATGGAGGACCCCATTACCAGCGTGACTTCCTAGAGTTACAATCAGGATTTGTGCATAGAGAAGGAAATTCCCCGATGGGAAGAGAAAGTAGCAGCCACCAGATTTATGTGGTGGTTAATAATCATCAGGCCGAGAATCAATCCATGGTGGTGGAGTCATACGGTACGCTAAATCATACCAATGTTAAGATTCTATTTGATTTTGGTGCAACAGATAGTTTCAATTTCACCATCTGCATGATAAAAGAGTGGGTTGGCAGCCTATGAGCATGATGACTTTCAACAAGTCAAGAAGGCTTCGGGGGAAAAAAAAGAAGTAGGACCTAGCATTGATAATTGTATAGTATACCTGGGAGTGTTTACTACCAGGTTGAAGGTATACATCACTGCTCTCGGGGCGTATGACCTAATCATTGGAATGGATTGGTTAGAAGCTCATCGAACTTTGGTAGATTGTTTCACAAAAATTGTTCTTTGTGTCGACGATGAAGGAAGACCAGTAGAGATCCAGGGTGTACGGAGAAAGGTGTCATTATGCTTTATATCAACTATGAAGGTTAAGCGATGCTTGAGGCAAGGGTGTCAACTATACGTAGTGGAAGAAATGAGTGAAAGGAAGCGACCTTCATTGGATTAGTACCCGATATTTTTGAAATTTAAGGATGTTTTTCCGAACAAGTTACCAGGGTTACCTCCTAAGAGGGAGCTTGATTTTACTATTGAGCTAAAACATGGTGTAGAACCAATTTCCAAGACTCCATTTCGGACGACAGTGCCGAAACTTTGTGAGTTGCAAATGTAGTTGAAAGAGTTACTGGACTTAGGGCTAATAAGGCCCAGTGTCTCACCTTGGGGTGCACCAGTAATTTTTGTAAAGAAGAATGATGGATCCTTACAACTGTGTATAGACTACAGGGACTTGAATCGTGCTATAGTGAAAAATAGGTGCCCAATGCCGTGAATAGATGACCTCTTCGATTAGATGAAAGGAGCAATGGTATTCTCAAAGATCGATTTGCGATAAGGGTATCAGCAAGAGATCCACTATTTAGGTCATATCATTTCCAGTGAAGCAAAATTTGTGGACCCAGAAAAGGTAAAGGCCATTATGGAGTGGCTAGTGCCGAAATATGCCCATGAGGTGAGAAGATTCATGGGGCTAGTAGGTTATTATCAGAGATTTGTTGAAGGATTCTAAAAAATAGAAAAACCCATCACCACTTTCCAGCACAAGGGGGTGAGGTATGAATGGAAAGAAGAATGTGATAGTGCATTCCTTGAGCTTAAGAGGTTACTAACTAGTGCGCCAATTCTACGAGTGCCAGATATGGAAAAGGACTTCATAGTCTGCACGGACACCTCGAAGCAATGCTAATGCAAGATGGAGGAGTGATAGATTATGCATCAAGGAAGTTGAAGAAACACGAAGAGATATATGTGACTCATGATTTAGAATTGGCAGCTATAATGCTAGCTCTAAAACTTTGGAGGCACTATCTTGTGGGGTGAAACTTTGAGCTCAAAATAGACCATCAAAGTTTAAAACATCTCTTCACTCAAAGGGATCTGAATGCCTGGCAAAGGAGATGGAGTGAGTTGATGAGTGAGTATGATTTTGGTATTTCATACATTAAGGGAAAGGAAAATGTGGTCGCAGATGCCTTGAGTAGGAGACCACGTGTGTTCTCCTTGGTACCCTTAAAAGTCAATTTGAGGGAACATGTGTTGACGCAACTCCAAGGAGACAGTTGGTATTTAAATGTTACTTCAAACCTCTAGAGTGGGAGGCAATTAGATCCAAAGTATGAAGGATATAGTCTGGAATCAGATGGACTATTGAGATATCGGGGAAGGAGTACATCCCTGAAAATGGGGATATTCGAAGCATCATACTGAAGGAAGCCCATAGAGCACTTTATTGTGCGCATCCAGGTGTGAAGAAGATGTATGCAGACATGAGGAAGCTCTTCTTCTGGGTAGGCATGAAGTGTGATGTAGTCCATTTCCTTTCCAAATGACTAGAGTGTCAACAAGTGAAAGATGACCACCATCACCCGGCAGGCCTCCTGCAACCACATGATGTTCCTATGTCCAAGTGGGAAGTCATCTCTATGGATTTTATTGTGGGGTTGTTGCTCACTTCTCGTAGACACAATGCCATTCTTGTGATAGTGGATAATTTAACCAAGTGTGCTCATTTTATTCCGGTTAGAGACACTTACGATGTCACTAATGTGGCACATGTGTTTGTAAGTGAGGTTATCCATTTGCACGGGATACCTAAGAAGATCATTTCAGATAGGGACTCCAGATTCACTTCTAGGTTTTGGACAAGTTTGCAGTCAGCGTTGGGGACTCAGTTGAACTTAAGCATAGATTATCATTCTGAAATGGATGGGAAAACTAAGAGAGTAAATCAAGTCATGGAAGACATGCTCAGGATGTATGTCATGGATAATCAAACCCAGTGGGAGAAGTACCTACCTTTGGTAGATTTTTCCTACAATAACAGTTTTCATTACTCCATCAGAATGCCACCCTACGAAGATTTGTATGGAAGGCCATGCAGAATGTCGTTGAGTTGGGATAGACTAGAAGACCGAGTAACAGTTGGGCCAGAATTGATTCAAGATATGGAGGAACACGTGATTCAGATTAGGTAGAGACTAAAGGAAGCACAGGATAAGCAGAAAAGTTATGCGGATGCACATAGGACCGACCAAAGTTATGAAGTGGGAGACCAAGTTTTCATTTGTATCAGGCCTAATAAGAGTACCATACGGTTTGGGAAGGGGAAAAAGTTGTCACCTCGATTTATAGGACTATTCAGAATCCAAGAGAAAATTGGACCCGTTGTCTATCATCTCGTACTGCCACCCCACTTGCATAAAACTCATAATGTTTTTCATGTATCTATTTTATGTCATTATGTTGCTGATGAATCACATAAACTAAATTGGAAGGAATTGCAGGTATCGGACATGGGAACCCTCGCGGTAGAACCATTACGCATATTGGATCTTAGAGTTCGACAACTCAGGAACCGTCTGGTAGACCAAGTTAAGGTCTAATGGGACAAGTATAGTCCAAGATCTGCTACTTGGGAAGATGCTGAGACACTACGACGAGACTATCCCTCACTTTTTTTGGCCACCTTGAGAATATGTTTCTCGAAGGTTGGGTGTATGTAAGACCACCTTTTGACTTAGACAACCTGAATTACCTGAGACCTACACTTATATTTTCTATTTACAGTGAAACTATTAAATGATACACTTGAACTTTTAAGACGTTTGAACCTTTATGAGTGTTTAAATATATTTGGATAATGATGGATATGATGCGATCTACTATGTGAATGTAAATTTTATGAATGTTTAAATGTTGTTGATAATGATGGATATGATGCGATCTACTATGTAAATGTAAATTTTATGAAGGTTTAAATGCTACTAGAATGATGATGGGATATGATGCAATCTATCTGGTAAATGATAATTTTATGAATGGGTGTCGAAATTGAATTATGGGATATTATGAGATCAATTTCTAACTTGAAAACTTTGATGTTAAGTTGTTGGTACACGGATACTGAATTGAAATGATGATTGTATGCAATTACATGATGATAATGCATAGAAATGTGTGAGTTTGTGTTATAGACTAATCTGTAGGTTATGGGATATGAAATAGCCAAGGGATAATGATGATGAAAGTGGATGTCATGACCACTAGTGGAGAAACATTATGGTATGAATATTTGTATGTGAAATTATATTGGTTTGGATGCATTGCCATGATATGTGGACCAGTGTAGGATTTCAGGTGGTGAGACTGCCCAAAACCGAATAAACAATGACAAAATTCCCAGCAACACGATGCCACTGTATATTCCATTGTAGGGTGTGGACCCTAGTTATGATTAGGAGGGGTGGAGGCATTTCCCACCGTGTATCCTCCGAAACCTGAAGTCATGGGAGGACGCTGTTAGCTCACGCTCTCCTAGACATGTGATGATGACTGTCAGTTGCCTGCTGGGGAAACTTGGTCGAGATAGTGACACTTCTGCTTACGGGTTCTATTTGGAGTTAGGTCAATATAGTTGATGCTCCAAGATAGTCCAGTAGAGGAAGGATAGGAATGAAGATGGAAGTAAGTTAGGGAGGAAGGATGAGTAGAAATAGTTGAGAAAGTATGGAGATTTGTCATATGGTGGAATTTATTGTTTTTCTCTTCAAAAAAGAAAAGAGAAAATGTGTATATATGAATATTCATAATTACGTAACTAAACCATAGTTGTCTAAATAAAATTGTTGAACTGGATAATTGTAATTAAAGGATTTTGCAAACATTTGATTGGTTTATTGTCTTTTATAAAAGACTAGTCTTGTTGATTGGATTGGATGCATACATAAATTACTAAAGGGTGATAGTTATTGATTATTAGTACATGCATGAGACTTGTATGTACTAGCTACACATGCATTTCTTGTACATGTACACTAGTATGTATGAGTTTTCTTGGCTTACATACTAATAGTGTCAGTTAATTGTTATGAATGTGTGAACCATGTTTCTTTTCCTTTGTACCCTGAGATACCTTAAGTTTGGGACGAAGTTTCCTGAAGGGTGGGTGTATGTAACAACCCTGGTTAAATAGTGCATAGGGTTTATTAAGTATAATTAATTAGATAATATGATTGTCCTAATATGTTTTAGTTAAACAATAATTATTTCTTAATAATATTAATTAACTGTTCATATCTGTTGATGATTAATTAATTAATTAATTGACTCATTAAAGATTTGAGTAATAAATTAAAGGAGCTTAATAACTTTAAATTATTAATAATAAGACTTTACGTATGCAGGGGGGGAATGAAGCAATAAATGAAGGATAAGGTAATAAAGGCATGGGATAAGGTAATAATGGGGAGGATAAGGTAATTAATGGAGGATAGGGAGTCAGTGGATAGGGGGAGATATGACGGGAGGAGTCTGATGGGAGAGCATCATGATTTTTGGGGGAGGAAGCATTTTGGAGGAGGGCACTGTATTTCTGGTTTGGCATATTTTCTGGTGTTGGGAGTTTGGTTTTGGGGGTTTTTGTGAATCATTACAGGGGGCAAGGGGGCCAAGATTCCTTACGGTATCATGGAGCTACAGATCTGGACAGGCTGCTCCTAGCTGGCTAGGTGGTTAGTCGGTTTGGGTAGGGTTTGGTCAAAGAAGCAGGTTGGGCAAGGCAACAGGGAGGACAACCAGATAAGCGAGAGTTTAGCATCTGGAAGAGGTATTTTATTTATGAATTTTCTGAGTTATGTGATGATTATGTAAATTATTAGCATGTTGTTAGTAAATTTAATTCATGCTGTGGATAAATTTAATTTTCTGTTGAATATTATATGCTTATACGATGATTATTGAATTACTTAGGCATTGAAAGAAATTTATGTTTAATTGTATGAATTTTATTAGGCTTACTTAAATTCAGGTTCCTACATTGGTGATGGCCAATATTTCATTTCTCTTACCTTCTCTGGATCCATCTTTAACTCATTCACAGAGATCACAAAACCTAAGTAAATAAGTTTCGTGTTCATGAAAGATGACTTTTTCAAATTTATCAACAATTTCTCTTGCAGCAACCTCTCCATCACTGCAGTTAAATGCTTCAGATGTTCCACTTCATTCTTACTAAAGATCAATATATCATCGAGATACATGATTACAAACTTTCCAATGAAATATTTCAAGACTTCATTCATTAATCTCATAAAAGTACTGGGTGCATTTGTCAAGACGAACGACATGAGAAGCCATTCATATAGTCCTTCATTCGTATTGAATGTTGTCTTCCATTCATCACCTTCCCTCATCTAAATCTGATGATATCCACTCTTCAAATCAATTTTTGAAAAAAACTTTGCTCCACTCAAGAAATCCATCAAGTCATCCATCCTGGGTAAAGGAAATCTATACCTGATGGCGATTTTGTTTATAGCCCTCGACTTTGTACACATTCTCCAACCACTATATTTCTTTAGGCTTAACACTATAGGTACAACACATGGACTTAATCTTTCTCTAACTAACCCTTTTTCCATCAAATCTTGGACTTGCTTCTTGACTTCTTTACGCTGCTTTGTTTGGTAAAATCACTCCAAGTATAAGATTAATGTGATGACTTATGATCCTTGTTAGCACAACATTGGTTAAGGTGCCAAGTGTCAATAAAAATCATTGAAAACACTCTCACAAGGTTCAAAGAATCAAAAGAACCCATGGATTTACTCTACCGAATTGCACACAGACACACAGGTGGGTGCTACCTAAAGGCTCTACTGAAATTCTGGCAGAGGCTTAATTGTGCAGAGTTGTTCTGCCAGTTTAGAGTCACTAATTTAAACTTTGATTTTGAACAATTGAGAAGGTATTTTTGAAAACTGGAGGATTTTTTTGTTCATAACATTCGAAATAACAAAAACCTCTCTTAGGTTTTCAAAATATGGTATGGTTTGAGAGATATTAGACATAGAAGTGGCACTGCCAACTGTATTTTTGAAAACTGGAGGAGGTTTTTGTTCATAACATTCCAAATAACAAAAACCTCTCTCATTTTTTTAAAACATGGTATGGTTTGAGATATATTAGACATATAAGTGGTGCTACCAGCTGTTTATAGTGGCAGTACCTAATTTCCTCTAGCATCCATGGTTTTGATATTCGCCTTGTTGGGAGGCTTCCACATGTCAAGGAGGATTCAAATGGATTCTCAAGGATAATTTAGATGTCAAGGGACACCTACACATAAAATTTATCTCCAACAAGGGCCTTATGCAATGAGCTGGAGACATTTTATTATCGACTTCCAACAAATTCCTGAAAATTAGCAGTTTGTTGGATTTTTGTCTCTTTGATTGTTGCCACCTATCTCCAAGGTTTAGAATCCAATGGAGGAGATGGGATTCGAAACTCCTAAGGTTATGAGGATGCTAATTTCTATTTAAGGAAGGAAATATCTCTTGGAGGTTGGATTCATGATCCAAGAGAGGCTTGAGAGAGTAGGAGTAGTAAGAGTTGCTCATTTGTAAGCCTGAGGGCTTGTTTGTTATGAAATTTTTTGCCATTAAAGATTCATGAGAGCTGTTATCAGATTGTCTTCTTTGTTTTCACACTTCTTTGTTATCTTCTTACTTGAACATATTGCATGTTTTGAGGATCATAGCTACATTGATTGATGGATTCATGAACAGTAAAGGATCTATTGTAGCTTGCCCATTAAATCATTGTTCATTGTTTAAGAAAATCTTTATCTATTGTAGAAAGGATCTTTGTTAAATGGGTGTTATTCCTTTTATCATATTCACCATGCTTCTACTCATCATTATATATCTTTTTTTTCTGATATACAGTTTGATTGCCTTTGATCTGTAGGATGTTATGACTCCATGCCCAATAGAATGCCTCTGCAGACTTTTTGCTACCCTCTCCCTTTCTTTCTCATCTTGTTGATCAACCTATTCAAACCATTTTAATCCATTTACATTTCTATGTTACCAAGATTACTCTCATTTGCAGTCCGGGAGTGACTCTTGGAGTGATAACACTCATGATGGGCGACAACGAGCAAGGTAATTCGTCCACCACTATATCAGTGAAATTCTCCAGTAGTTCCTGAATTCCATCAGGTAGGTCATCCAACGAAGTAATGATCAAGATGACTCCATGTTTTATAACCACAACAAACTGCATTTATTCATCTTTCTTGAATTCATCAAGAAGTTCCTTCCCACTCATGAGAAGTATAGTATTGCTCACGTCTGCTTTCACCTCCTTATCCTTAATTGGTAGTAAGATATGCATCCTACCATTCTTCTCCAAGGTGTAAGTGCTCTTTCTCCCATTATGAATAAAATTTTTGTCATATTTCCAAGGTCTTCCCAACAAAAGATGACAGATGTCCATGGGAATAACATCACAAAACATTTCATCCTTATATCTCCCTATCTTAAACTCAACTAAACATTGTTTAGTGACAGTTACTTGGTGCCCTTTTTGTAACCATGAAACTTTATATGGGCTCGTATGTGCAATTGTTTCCAATTCCATCTTCCCCACCATATCTCTGGATACTAGATTATCTGTACTTCCACTGTCCACTATTACCTTGCATACCCTGTCCTTTGTCTTGCAAGTAGTACTAAATAAATTGTTCCTCTTGATTGGAATTTCTATCTCTTTATCTGTCTTTAAGAGACTCTTCCTCATCATCAAGCATCTCCCACCTTCTGCATCTTATGCCTCAACATTTCTCCCTTGCGCTTCTCAAAGGTGAGCTTCACCTCCATCTCTTTTTCTATCTGGGCACTTCCAAGATTTGTTTCCTATCTTTCCACAGACAAAACACTTTATTTCACCTCCTCTGACTCTTCCTCTTCCTATTTCTTGCAGAAAAGTGTTTCTATCAACGTATTGCCTCCCTTGTGAATTTCCTCCCCTTTCTGGGTGGTTATGAGGTTTCTTCCCTTCATCCTTGGACTTCTGTACTTTGTCCTGGGCAACTGACTTTCCTCTGCTCTGATTTCTACCTCTGTCTCTTTGTCCTTACTTTCGGGCCAATTTTTCTTCAGCCTTTAGAGCAATCTGATAAGCATCTTCCACATTTCTAATCATCACCATGCTCATCTCATCTCGAATGTCATACCTCAGAGCATTCATGTATCTGGTGAGCTTTTCATCATCACTCTCTCAATGACCAGCTCTAATATTTATCTTGTAGAATTCTTCAGTTTATTCCCTCACTGTCATCCCTTTCTGTCTCAAATTATGCATTCTTCGAAACAAATTAATCTAATAATAACTAGGTATAAACTTGGATTTCATTTTTGCAACCATCCTATCCTAGCTTTTGATTATTTGCTTATCTTTGCGATGGCTGTCCACTTGCAGGTCATCCTACCACAGTGTTGCATGTCCTTTCAGTCTAGTGACAACGTGCTTGACTTTCTTATCTTCCTTGAAATCCTCATAGTTGAAGTATTTATCCAGATCTCTAAACCAATCTAACATCTCCTCAACCTCTAAGTTGTCTTCGTACATTGGAATATCCATTTTTTCTCTGGACCTTATTCTTGCAACAACTCTGAATAGACGTTCTTCTATAGCATCCTTGGCTACAACTTCTTCTCTAGCTCCAGCCTCATTTTCTCTTTCGACTTCAATGACATTTCCAGCATCAACTGCCTGTCTCTATGATGTCTCCATAGCATCTAATCGAGAACATAGTTGTCTCATTTCCCTTTCCAAGGTTGGACCGGGAATTGGTCTCTCTCAACGTCTTCTAGGTGACATGGTTTAAATCTATTCCATGAACAATTTAAATCACAACTTGCCTTCTATCTCCTCTCACCTATAGAAAAAATTATTGTAGGCTTTGATACCACCTGACTCATACCCCCACCTCAGCTAGTCTGCTTGACCTCCCATTCAAGGATCGTTCAAATTCCTTTGAGTCAAAATGGCTCTTTGATTCCCTGTTGGAACCTTCAATCAAAAAATCATAGGTCCTTACACGAAAACCCTACCTACGCAAAGTAGGACTAGGCACAAGCCTTCCTCCACACAACCATGACACTATGACTGCGTGCCAATGTTAAGTACCTAAACCAGATCTGCAAATATAATCACCACAAATACTGAATACACAATAGATCCACAAAGCAATATAGAAGAAACCACACAATATTATTATCAAACCCTTGAGGTAGGGAAACACCATACAATGGATCATATTATGGAAGGGATCCTCTCCTGTTCACTTGCCTCTTCGAGGGGGCATCCTCCTATTGAGCTATCGCTCCAAACACAATACTTCTCTTCATGTCTCATTACATTGCTTAAACCCCTTTATATAGTGCTACCATCACCTAAGA
>ML786447.1:317225-360853 GCA_009831015.1 Picea engelmannii | reverse complement strand
AAGTGAACAGGAGAGGATCCCTTCCATAATATGATCCATTGTATGGTGTTGCCCTACCTCAAGGGTTTGATAATAATATTGTGTGGTTTCTTCTATCTTGCTTTGTGGATCTATTGTGTATTCAGTATTTGTGGTGATTATATCTTTATATCTAGTATTGGTTCTTAACTATGAAAACTATCATTGAGGTCAACCTAGGCACAAGCCTTCCTCCACACAACCATGACACTATGACTGCGTGCCAACCCAACACCAATTGCACTTCATGATTTCAAGAATGTTGGCGGATACAACTCCAACACCCCAACCTTTGAAACTCTAAAATTCGAATAGGGGCTAGCAAGAAATAACCCTCGGTCCTATGCAATCGATGTGGCCTTCCTCTAAGAACTAGGTTCCAGCTCCCAATGGTTGCGAGAATTCATGATTCAAAGAATCAACGAACAATTCCTCCTTTCCTTCCAAGATTCCTGATTCCCAAAATATGATGACCCTAGATCTAAGGTATGGATCTTTTGCAAATGAAATACCAATATTAAGTCGATGATTACCTTTCACAACTTTGGGGAAGTCTTCACTTTTGTTTTTTCGATGCTGAATCTCCAAAATTTTCCTGACTCAGATCAACGGCTCTCGACACGTTGATATCTGACAGTCCATATCTCTCCCTGCGAATCAATGATACACACTTCGAGGTTTTTGAAAATTATTTACTCCTTTTACCTAGTGACCAAATATCTGAACCATATCTACACTAGATCAACGGTTCACAGGTCCCGTTATCCAATGGCCTAGATTCAATCCTGGCTTCCGCGGATCGGGATTTGAAAACCAAGGCTAAACCTTGTTCTCCCAACTTGTGAAACCCAATCTCTCGAAATGTACTAATGGTACAGATCTGATTTAGATCAAAGGATCCTGTCTCTCCTGAGTTTTAAACATTGAATGAGCCTCAGGGTTTATCGGCCTCGCAGTTCTATTCGATCCAACGGCTCACAACAAATTGGCACTTCACCCTCAAAGTTTTCTGTCATCCATTCAAATCTCAATGAGCCTTAACCAAGTAACTTGGCATCGATTCTCTGAACTTGATTTCCCTAGGCGACTGAAATCTTCATCCCCTCTTTGGAATTTTTGAACAACGCTATCCTTACTGAGCTTGTTCCTCCTAAAAACTTCTGGATTCTAAAGAATTCTGTGCACACACCTTGCACGTCTTCACAATAACCTTTGGTAATCCAACAATTCTTTCTCTATGCACTCCTTGCAATCATAGGTTCTTCAACCACTCCATTGAATTAAATAAATATAGAACTCTCCTTAGCCTGCGCACTCCTTGCATGACTCTGTGCCACACTCTCACTTTTGCTGGTATAAGTTAACACTATCCCTCCTGAGCTTTATGAGATAAAATTTTGAATCTTGTCAAAGCACTCCTTATGGACTCTCACTGCACTCCTTGCAGGATCTATGAAGAAGCGAAAAAGCTAAAACTTATACTTATCCTCTCTCAGACTTCATACATTCACCATGAAATCACGAGCATACACATAACATTGAAATATATGCATAACAAAAAATATATGCAAACTGTAACATACCATTCAAAAGATAAATACAACAACCATTATGCACCATGAAATTTGTATCAAAGCATTCTTATATTAATCGAGTGCTCCTATACATGGTTCTATAGAAACAACTATTCTTCATATAATGTCTAATTATCTACTCCTCTGTTCTCTCCTAGTGTCTTACAAAAAATTACAATAATATCTAAAATTACAAACAAGAGAGTCTTCTTGAGTTTTTTTTCCCTCTCTCTTTTCTAAGCTATCTTATCAGAATTAAAACCTATCTACTAAACATTCATTACAATAAATTCCTTCTTATCTGATAGATGAGAGCAATGCTCATGATCTGTATAAAAATATCCCAAAAACATAAATGCAAATACATCCTTCCATATTTTACATTAATGCTTTATATTTCAAATTCAAAACATCCTCAAAATGTGGTCTGGTGCATTTCCAACTATTTTCACCTTTGTGCTTTCTTTTTCTATCTTTCTTACAATGCACCTGCATCACCCAATCACATGGATACTTTGGATGGATAAATTCTTTGATCTACATGATGTGCCACATACACAAAAGGTACAATTGATTCTTTATATTTAGAACCCAATCAATTTGTATGGTATCAATGGATTTGTTCTCTCAAATCACTTGTCACTTGGACAATTTTCACGGAAGAAATGATAACACACTATGAGGATACAAGGAGCAATACCTTGTTTAGCCAATTGATAAATCTCAAGCAAAAGGGTTCAATTGCAGAGCACATTGAGAACTTCCAAAGATTGAATATAAAGGTAACATATATTCCATATGATCACCTGATTGATGTATTCATAGGAGCTTTAAAGGATAAAATTCAACATGAGGTTCATCATTGGGAACCCAAATCATTGGAGAATGCATTCAGGGTGGCAAGAAATGTTGAAAGTAAAAATACGGCTATGGCTACTAGAAGGAACACTCCTAACATCTATCGAGAGAATAATATTCCTTATTCTAAAACACCTCAACCTACAAGGTTGACACCTCAACAATTGGAGGAAAGAAAAGAAAAAGGTTTATGCTTTAATTGTGAAAAAAAGTACAGTAAGGAACATAAGTGTGGTGAGAAGAAATTATTCTACATAGATTGTGAAGAGGAAGAGGAACAAGAACAAGAACAAGAACTATTTGAAGATGAAAATGTAGAAGTGATTTCTTCTCAAGAGTTGACTCCCACGATATCATGTAATGCATTGGTTGGAATTACCGCTCCTCAAACCCTCAATATCAAAGGATATATCAAAAATAAAAAGGTAATAGTCCTAATTGATTCTGGTTGTAATCATAATTTCATTCACTATAAATTATCCAAAGCTCTCAATTTCTTTGTATATCCAGCACTAGAGTTTCATGTAATGATTGTAGATGGAGGAACTATCAATTCCTTAGGAAAATGCAATAATATCAATATTACTATGGGGGAATATGTAATGAATAGTACAATGATTTCGATACCCATGGGTGGTGATGATGTCATACTAGAAATCCAATGGTTACAATCATTAGGAACAATGGATTTTAATTTTCAATAAATTTTGATGAAATTTTCATTGGAAGGGAAAGAAATTGAGTTAAGGGGTATCACAGGGAAAACTAGTAAGGTGATCATCTCTAATGGCATGACAAAATTATTGAAAAAGGGGCATCAGGGTGTAATTTCACAACTATGCTCACTATATGTTCAAACATCTAAGCCATTTATTCCTCTAGATCTCCAAGGGATCATTGATAAGCATTCCAAATTATTTGAATATATTCCCAAATGTCTTCCACCCACTCGAAATCATGATCATGCTATTCACCTAATTCCTAGGAGTGTTCCTCCTAACATCAGGCCTTACAGATACCCTTATGCCCAGAAGAGTGAAATTGAGTGTATGGTTGAAGAAATGTTAGAGGTTGGCATTATTAGACCTAGCCAAAGTTCTTACTTTGCATTGGTGGTAATGGTACTCAAGAAAGATGGATCATGGCATATGTGTCCATATTATAGAGAGATCAACAAGATCAATATTAAAGATAAGTTTCCCATTCTCGTCATTGATGAATTGTTATATGAACTACATGGAGAAATGTATTTCACAAAGTTGGATCTTCATTCAGGGTATCATCAAATTAGAATGAAGGAAGAAGATATCCCAAAAACAACATTCCGAACTCATGAAGTCCATTATGAATTTTGTGTCATGCCTTTTGGCCTTATAAATGCACCTTCTACATTCCAAGGGTTGATGAATTCCATTTTCAATCCCTTCCTTCAAAAATTTGTGTTAGTATTTTTTGATGATATACTAATCTATAGAAATTCTTTGGGAGGATCATGTGCGACATGTTGACAAGGTGCTACAACTACTAAAGGAGCAACACCTATATGAAAAACCATACAAATGTTTCTTTGTGGTGAAAGAGGTAGATTATTTGGGTCATATTGTATCTCATGAAGGTGTCAAGGTATACCCTAACAAGATTAAGGCCATGATGCATTGGTCAATTCCCAAAACATTGAATAATAGTAGAGGATTTGTGGGTTTGACAGGTTACAACCGCAAGTTTGTTTGGAACTATGGAAGAATAGCAACACCTTTAACAACATTAAATAAGAAGGATGCATTCTCATGGACTCCAGAGGAAACTCAAGATTTTCAATAACTTAAAGAGGCAATGTGCAAAGCTCATGTCTTGACCACACTAGACTTCACAAAAACCTTTATTATGCAATGTGATGGCTCGGGAAATGGCATTGGTGTTTATCTAATGCAAGAAGGCATGCCCCTTGCTTTTGAAAGTCAGACACTCAAGGAAAAGGACTTACACAAACCAATTTATAAGAAGCAAATGATGGAAATACTACATGCATTGAAGAAATGGCACCCTTACCTAATAGGTAGGCACTTTAAGGTAAAAAAATATCATGATAGCCATAAATACTTCTTGGAACAAAGACTATATTCAGAAGAACAACAAAAATGGGTGACCAAGATATTGGGTTATGATTTTCAAATCATCTATAAAAAATCTAAGAAAAATGTTGTTGTAGATGCACTCTCAAGAAAGGATAAAGATGTTGAGGCTTTTCTCTATTCTATCTCGATCATCCAACCCAATTGGATAATATAAGTGAGGGATGAATGGAAGAATGATGAAAATGTGTGGATTCTCATTCAAAGATTGTAGCAGGATTCTAGTGCATCAGATACATTTACATGGAAAAATGATTCAATATGGTACAAAGATAACTTACATTTATGTAATAACTCCCAACTCAAACAAAAGGTACTATTGGAATTGCACACATCTCTAGTAGGAGGGAACTCGATATTTTTGAAAACCTACCATAGGGTCAAGAAGGAATTTTTTTGGGATGGCCTTAAAACTAATGTTCAAAGGTTTGTGGCAGAATGTTTGGTTTTCCCACAAAAGAAGGTGGATGCAATTAATACCTCGAGTCTTTTACAATCATTAGCCATCCCAAGTCAGTGATGGGAAGAGGTTTCCATGGATTTCATCATAGGATTACCAGAGTCTGAAGGAAAGAGTGTCGTCATGGTGATTGTTGATAGAATTACCAAGTATGCACACTTTTGTGCACTCTCTCATCCCTTCAAAGCCAGTACAGATGTCACCTCATTCATGGAGACAATTCAAAAGATACATGGAATCCCAAAGATTATTGTAAGTGATAGAGTTCCCATCTTCACTGGACATTTTTGGACATAATCATTTTCTTGTTTGGGTACTCAATTGGCTCATAGCTCATCCTATCATCCTCAACCTGATGGAAAAACCAAGATAGTGAAAAAATGTCTTGAAGGATACCTTCGTTACTTTGTCACTGATAAACAAACACAATGGTTGAAATGGTTACCCTTGGAAGAACGGTGGTATAGCAATTCCTTTCATACTACAAAAAAAATGACACCATTTATGGCACTCTATGGACACTACCCTCCTTCCATCACTTCTTTTCTAAAACAAAAATATAAGGTTCAAGTAGTGGAAGATCACATCGAGCATCAACAACAAGTTCTCCAAATTTTAAAGGACAATCTAACCATACCACAAAATTGCATGAAACAACAAGCAGATCAACATCATAGTGAAAGAAGTTTTGAAGCAGGGGATTGGGTGTTTTTAAGAATACAACCATACAAACATATTTCCCTCAAGAAATTGAAGAAGGATAATAAATTATCACCAAAGTACTACGACCCTTATAAGGTGTTGCAAAAGATTGGTACTATGGCATACAAATTGGAGTTGCATGCATCTTCATGAGTACACCCAGTTTTCCATGTTTCATGCTTAAATAAGGTTGTAGGTGAAAAGATCCCAGTTCAAACTATATTTCTAGAACTTGACAAGGAGGGAAAAATCATATTGGAGCTTCAATCTATCACTGACACAAGAATTCACCAGTTGAGGAATAGATCCATTTCAAAGTATCTCATTAAGTGCAGGAAACTACCCGTTGAAGATTCCACTTGGGAATATGAATCTTCTATACAGAAGGATCCAAAATTACTCAAGCGTTGCAGACACAACTTATCTGAAGGGTAGGGGCATGTTAAGCCCTAAATAGTGGCACATTACCCCTTAATTGGGTCATATTACATTAGTAATGTTATTTTATTTATGTCGGCTTGGTTCCATTAGTTGTTATTGTACCTCCTAGTCTCCTATATATACTAAGGAGACCTTTTCATTTGAAATTATCTTGTATTTGGAAATTCATGTGGTGTATAAGGAGGTTTCCCCCTCGAAGAGGCTTATTATATGAAATCCTCTCTTTTTCAAGGCATTGAGTACTTACTCTGAGGTTTTTCTATGCTATCTTGATATTTGGTTCTTAACACTAACCTTTGATCTATTTTGTGAGAATTCTCGATCGGTGACCAAGCATAGTGGCCAAGTGTGTTATAACCCTAAATTTCACCATACATGCTTATCTGGAATCGGGCCAACTCATTTCCCTTCATTGCCAAAACATCTACTAAGAAACCTCTTTGGAAATCCTCTTGGGTCAAGGTACACGCGCCCTAACCTACTACTGCATGCGGATGAACGCTTGCAGGCCTACTACAGCCTGCGTTTACCTAACAAAGCACAAAAATAGGAAAGTTTCCGATAGGACAAAAAGCTATGGGTCAGTTAACTGGAAATCCTGGCCATGCATGGCCGAGAGTTCATCCAAAACCCTAGCTCCTTCTAGCATATAAAAGAATGGGTAGGGGTACCATTTGGAGGAGGAAAATTATAGCGAAGAAACTCTTCCCATTTGCCAAATCCATTTGTCCCAACCCTTTAGCCTTTCCTTAAGCCTAAGGAGAATTAACACAAAGTAGTTGGAGGAGAAAGAAGAGGAGGAGCCCAGGATCAGGATCAAGGAGCGATGGTCAGTCTCGACTTTGATTGTAAGTTGATTCATTTTGAAAATAATAAAAGAATACTTTTCCCATCCCAATGCATGAGTTATTTATGATTTGTGCAATTTATGCTTAATTTCTAACCCTCTAGTAGAAAAATAGCATGCATGCATAGCATTTTGTCTTGATTGCAGGTGAACTTTGGAAGGAGCAGCGCAAGTAAGTGGGCAAAGCGCAATGAAGGATCTACACCAAACATCAGTAAAAAGGTTAGTAGTTCCTTTCCATGCATGTGTCTTGAAAAAGGGGTTTAAGTTTTGGGTGGTAGGTTAAAAGGTTATTTCTTTAAGGTCAAAATATGCATGCAAATCAGACCCTAGTTTGCTAGTCCGTAGGGTATTATTTCCCAACAATAGAATTGGTGACTCCACTGGGGAAGATACTCTTAGGGTTTCCAGATTTAGTTGAGGTTTTTGGGTAGTTTTAAGGATTGGATTTTATGTTTCTTTGTTTTTCTATTTTCTGTTAGGTCGGAGCTAGCAGGGAACCTGGTTCTTTATACCAGTTTTTCCTTGACTGTTGCTTGATGATAATTATCGGGACACACAGAGGTACATGCGGCCTGCAAAAGGCCTGCATGCGTGTAAACCGTGCCCTAACCTTCTATAGCCCGCATTTGAATTCCTGTTGTAGAGGTTTTAGTAGCATGTAGGAGTCAGAGAGCTTGAGAGGCAGTCCTCCTCTTCCTTGTCATAATTATACATTCTCAGGGGGCTTTCTGGATCCTGTCTGAGTCTTGTTGGTTCATAGTCTTGTCTCAGTTTGCTTTATTGCATGTTGTTATTTCTTGCAGTTATTTTTCTTTTCTGTTAAGAAGAACCATCTAAGCCTTCAGGAGACCTTGGTTATCAATACCAGAGGCCTCTTCTAGGTCTGGGCTGCCTGTGTTTAGTTTTGTCTTAGAGTTTATACTTACACGCGGCCTGTGCAAGTGCAGCCCGCGGGTACCCACGCGTTGTTGTAGGTCAGCACACGTTTGTACGCGTGCTATTTCAGTGACAGTAGCGGGCTTGATAGGTTTCTTTTCAATCAGGGTAGGGAATTCATCCCTTCCTGTGGTGAGAAGTGTTCCTCTCGGGGGTTTGAGTCTAGGGTTTCACAGTCAGTGGGTTAGGGCCTCTTACCCTTAGCCTGTTTTTTCTTAATTGATAGTTGATAGAAAAGATAAAAAAGAAAAAAAATTGTGTTTTATGGTTTTTAGACAAGCGTAAGAAGCGGTGCTTTCTCAATTGCCATTGTGTGTCTTTGCTCTGTTTCTTTGCGATCTGTGCTTTAAGCTAGAATTTTATTTTGTTTTCTTGGTTTTCTGCTTGTCATCATTTTCCCTTTGTTGCTTCATTTAGAACTCAAATAAATAATATATATATATATCTCTTTTTCATTTTCTTCTTTGTTTGAAGATTGTGTTGTTGCATCAATAGCTAGGGAGAAGTCTTTTTGTTCATAAGTTTTTGCAGTGCATTTAGAGCATAAGTAGCTTATAGTTGAGCGAAAATTCCTTTATGTTTGCTGCATGAAATCTTAGCAAAATTGAAAAGAAAAGAAGTCTTTCTTTGTGAAAAGTTGTTGATTTTTGCATTTTGTAAAAGTTTTTGCTTCCAACATTTTTTCATTTGTTTTTGCTTTGAGTCTTTACACATCATCAGTTTCACTTTCATACCTTGTGACGTAAAAAAGCCCATAAAAGCAATTCTAATTTAAAATCTATTAGACCTTTTGTTTGTAGGGTTCATACACTAGCTCAGGACTAGGGCCTTGGAATAGGTTGGAGAGGAAACTCTCCAAGGCCACTCAAAAACAAACATTGGAGTCTGTGATAGGGAGTGTAGAAGTCCAGTTTCATGGAAGTTATCCGGGACCCCCCTCTAACACAGGGGATAAACACGAGGTCGCGTAAGGAAAGGTAGCAGAGATAACCCCTCCAAATCCAGACCAAGCATAGTGGAGAACACATATCGAGGATTTGTTCATGGATTCTGACATTTGCATTTGCCACGGGGCTTCGTGGGTCTCGAATCCATTCGAGGTCCTCAATTGTCTTCTAGACCATTTCCTCTCGATACCCTTGACAGGTTTCGGGCTTGATACCCTGCTCATTGTGGTCTACCCGACTATCGACTGTACCCGCCTGGTGACTGTTTGCGTGCTGGAAAACTAGTTTCCAATCTTTTTAGGGACATACATGGGTGACTGCGGGGATATACTGCGGTACCTAGGACATACATCGGGCCATGCTTTGCAGAGTATACCCGCAGGATATTTTCATTTTCGAGTTCCACTTGCATCGGTAAGTTGCTCTAGTGTTGTTTGTTGTAACTGTTCCTCAAAATAGTTAGTGATTGCTTGTTTTATCTTTTAGGGGCTTCTCTTTAGTGTGTGTTACTATTTGAATGTGTAGAATACCTTAGCATGTCGAGGATCTTCTCACACAGTGGAGGATCTAGAGCTCCGTCGGTCACGAAGGCTTCTGGGCTTGCTGCCGGTTATACTGGAGCCACCCCCTCCACCATTGAGGCGGAACCTAGACCAACAAGGGTCTTTCGAAGCAACCAAGTTACAAACCATTGTGCCCAAACAAATCCCAGAGGAATCAATCACCAATATTAGCTCAGTTGAAACCCCAACCATTGATACTTGGCCATCGGTCATTGTACTCATCCAGTTTTACGAATGCCTGTTAGTGCCTCACACAGTTATGGAACCAAATGTTGTTACTTCCTCTGGGAATTCTTCCATTACCACCACCGTTGCTACCATAGGAGAAGCATCTCCTAACTTACCGTCATTGGTTCGGGCCACCATGGTCTCGGCCGCAACTACGTTGTACATTGGACCGACCCCATATATCGCGACAGCCACAAATCCCTTCAAACCTAGTGTGACAGGCTCTCTGTTTTCATACGGTATGCCTAGTTCGGGCACAAGTCCTGCACTCACTCACTCCACTTTATAGACTTTGGGTCTGGGGGCAGGGAGCTCTAACGCTCCTCTCCAAGGTCAACTCAGGGGCATTCCTGTCTCTTTTAATGCTTTTCCTTACATTGGAGGTCATATCTGTCCTTTGTCCCCTTCGCTTAGTGGTCTGCATCAGTAGTCCGTCGGGCAGCCTACACACATGAGTTTATTTGGAGCCGGGAGTCAAGGAACACCTGCACAAACTCTGCCAGTAGGTTCGTCACCATTTGTTTGGAATGGGATGTTTGGTAACAACACTTTCGCATCCACTGGTTTCCCATCTGGGGGCACTCCCATTTTTGGATAGTCTACTCCGGCACAGGGTACTATTCCTGCTCCAGGGGCACATATAGCAGGACCTTGGAACTCAGGACAAGGATCCGTTCCCTCCTCTGGAATTTCATTCTGGGGTAATTCTTTCCACAGTCAATGGAACCTTGGACAGACTTCTATGCATCTCCCAGCAGGACCGGCATGGGGTAATCCTTCCCAAAGTCTGTCAAACATGATGAATGCCCACCATCCTATGTCCTTTATGGGGAATCAGCCAATGATATCTCCACAGATGCAAAATCCTTACGCTGGTTAGGGCCATGGTTTCTACCAGAATCCGGGCTAGCAGCCAAACGTTTCCTGGCAACTTGGTGCTAGTCAAACTCCAAGACCCTTTTTCCCAGGCTATCAGAAGCAACCTAAACTACCATTCTTGGCGACGTTACACTTGCCAGATTTGACACGGTTGTTAAATGATCCTATTTGTCATGATCCACATTGGGCTTTTATGCCAACAAAGTTTCCTTCAGACATTCCCAAGTTCGAGGCTAAGCCTAACGAAGATCCAGATGATCACGTGACTACCTTCCATCTTTGGTGTTCATTGAACTCATTGAAAGATGACTCCATCCAGTTGTGATTGTTTCAATGCACTCTTATCAGGAGTGCGATGAAATGGTACATAGAGATTGATCTCTCAATATATTATTCTTTTGGCGAACTGGCTATGGCCTTCCTTAACCATTTCCAGTTACCTGTGAGATATGATGCGGGCATAGAGTTGCTTGCCAATTTCGAACAGACAACAACGGACCATATCTCTGATCATATCCGAGAGTGGAGATGCCGAAAGAGTCTAATCAAAGTACCAGTTCCACCAACATTCCTTCTTGAGTGGTTCCTTAAGTCTTTAGTCCCTCAATTATCCAAATATGTTGCGACTTCAGGAGTTTTCTCCGAAGAAGATGCCATCATGAGGGCTCAACAGTTTGAGCTTATCTATTCTCAGTCTGGTTTATTATACAACATCCTGCCGGATGCACCACGATCGATACTGGATAAAACTAGATAGAGAGTCGGACCACATGCCGATGGTATCATTGGTTCAGCACAAACTAAGCCCGTTGAGCAATTGACAAAGCAATTGCAACAGTTATCTATACAACACTCAGTAGCCAGCTAGACTACTGCTTTGGCTTCTCCTCCTACCCAAACGTCGGAAGTACACTCCATGCAGATGACTAACCCAAAGGCCACCCAGTAGCATGAAGGGAATAAAAAACAAAGAAAGAAGGGTAAGGGGGAGAAAAAACCCATTGATAATGCTGGCGAGGGCACCACAGAAAAATGAAAGGTGAGGTATCCATGCAACTTGTGTGTGGAAGACCACCTGACCCATCCATGTCCTCAACTTGCAGAGGCCCAGAAGTTTGTCACATAGAAACAACAAGCCATGTTGACTAATCCCTTTCAGCATGGGCAAAATTTAACTCAAGCCTCTACAAGTGCCGAAGGGGGCAGCCAGGAAACCTGCCCTCCTGCAAACAATTCCTCTGTCGTGAACGTATATATGGTTAGGGGTGATGCTTTAATAACGACTAGAGCGCACGACTATAGTAAACCAAACGCCTCTGAGAAGGTTAAATAAGATGAGATCCCATCTCTTCCTCTACAGATCGAGAAGAAGTTGGTTGAAACAATGACACGCATCCCAGAGGGTGCATTTAAGAAAGCTTCTCACAACCCAAATGCAAGGGCCTCCTAGAATTACTCTGTGGTGGAAGATTTATCACAAACCCCTTGTGCGATGTCCACTTTGGAGGTCCTCCAAAGCTTCCCTACTCAGAGAAAAGCCTTGTTGACTGCTTTAGGCTCTATTGAGCCTTGTAACCTGGGTACCATCATGTTAGATACAACCGACTTGAAACCTCACCTGCCTTACCACGTCGCGTTTTAGATAGTAGTGGCTCATCCCACGAAAACTTTTACACGAAATATATTCCGCATGGTGGTCGACGAGGGCGCTTCGACTTGCGTTATGTCATTAACATGTTGGAAAGCCATTGGTCAGCTCGCTTTGTCTCCATCACCTACTCTCCTTACTGCGTTCGACAGTCATTCTTTCCGACCACATTTCATCATCCCTTCTTTCCCTGTGCAGTTAGGAGGGAAGACCATGTGCATTGAAGTAGAGGTAGTCGATCCTCCCCTCGACTATAACCTCTTGTTAGATCAGAGTTGGACTTATGCTATGCAAGCTGTGGTTGCTACAGTTTTCTGAGTCTTGTTGTTTCCACACGAGAGTCGGATAGTGACCATTGATCAATTGTCCTTCTCTAGACCTGACCCAGCTTTGGGGGCATCCACGGTTCCCATGATTGATAATCCTCAGCCCAGTGTCGTTAACGTAGGAGTTGGTTTGTGCCCATATCTGATGGGTACCTTTGATTACCCACCTCCTCATAACGATGTTATGTTTATATCGAATCACCACAAGGCTGAGATTTTTCAGGTTTCATCGTTCCGCATGACTTACTTTGTGGATTCATGGATTCTTCCTTCCCCATCAGCCACGATGGATGAGACAGGGCACTCCGGCATGTCCATGCCCTTGTCGGCTGCTGAAGTAGCGTACTCTTTAGTCCAACAAGCTTCAACTAACCTGGATCTGACTCCCGCACCAGAGTTGGATCCACTTCTAGAGCCTATTTGGGCTCAGGGTTCTCTTATGACCACTGATTCGTTAGACTTAGTCTTGCCTTCCGACGAAGTAGTAATTAAAGCAATGACTAGTCTGGACAAACCTTGGGACGATCTTCATCACAGATCATATTTCCTCCCAAAGTTACACCAAATCGAGGCAGGAGAATTCACTATCACCATGACGGGAGATCAGCTGTGTCCTATTAACCTCTTAGCTACGCAGGAAATTTATGCTGAGGGAAATATGGTGACTATCATTGAAACCATACCTATCAACATCTCCTGCAACCCTGGTGTCATGGAGAATGTCTTTGTCGAGGCAGATTACTCCCCCAAAGAGATTCAGATTTACACAGATCTTTTCAAGGAACTCCGCGATGTTTTTTCCTGGTCTTACGAGGAAATGCCAGGTATTGATCCAAAAATAGTTGAACATGAAATCACAACGTATCCTGATGCCAAGCCTGTTCGACAAAAACTTTGTCCAGTTAATCTTAGGAGAGCAGCAGCCATCAAGAGTGAGGTTGAGAAATTTCTCAAGGCAGGGTTCATTTACCCTATTCATTTGACTCAATGGGTGTCAAACCCTGTGCCGGTCGATAAAAAACAAGGCACGATTCGTGTATGTACCGATTTCCGTGATTTGAACAAGGCATGTCCAAAAGATAATTATCCAACCCCATTCATCGACTAGATCATTGATGAATGTGCCAGTTGTGAAGCCTTTTCATTCATGGATGGTTTCTCGGGCTATAATCAAATCCAAATCAAGCCTGAGGACCAACAAAAAACGACATTCATTTTTCCGTGGGGTACATTCGCCTATCGTAAGATGCCTTTTGGCCTCAAGAATGATGGAGACACTTTCCAGCGGGCCATGTCTTTTGCATTTCATGACCTCAAACATATAGTTGAGGCCTATCTAGATGATTTAGCATCATGCTCTCGGAAGCGAAAGGATCATCCTATGCACCTCCGACTAATCTTTGAACGCTGTCGCTATTCAGGATTCGCTTGAATCCAAACAAGTGCATCTTTTGCGTCACGTCAGGACGTTTGTTAGGTTTCATTATCTCAACCACAGGGATCATGTTGTATCCTCTTAAGGTGGAGGCAATAACCCAGTTGCCACCCCCATGCACAATCTTACAACTTCAAAGTCTTCAAGGTAAGGCAAACTTCTTACGATGCTTCATCGCCAACTATGCTGAAATCACCAAGGGCTTTATGCGTTTACTGAAGAAAGATGTTCCTTTTTTTTGGGACAAGGCCACTCAATGCTCTTTCGACACATTAAAACATGCCCGCACAACCGTGCCTCTGCTACGACCACCTAATTATAACAAGGATTTCCTATTATATCTGGCTGTCGCCGAGTCAACTATAGGCATGGTTTTAGTTTAGGAAGATGATTCATTTTTAGAATACGTGATCTATTACCTGATATGAGGCCTCGTAGGACTGGAACTTAATTATTCCCATGTAGAAAAACTTGCGTTGGCAGCAGTTCATGCTGTTCAACGGTTCCGTCACTATGTTTTGTTTCGAAAGACCACCGTCGTTGCTGTCGTGAATCCATTCCAGTACATGTTGACATGATGAGTTATCGGCAGAAAAATCAGTAGATGGATGGTCATCCTCCAAGAATTGGACTTAGACTTCGTTTCAGCAAAGTCCAAGAAGTCATTGGTCTTCGCAGAAATTATTTCGGAACTTTCGGTTGAGTCAGGTGACGTTGTGCCTGAGGAATAGCCTATCTGGGGGGATATGTTTTTTATTGAATCGTCAGACCCCTGGTACGGAGATATACTGATCTATCTCTAGACTTTGAAGTGCCCTACCTCTGCTTCTCATGATGAGCGTCGACGGATACGCCATCAGGCTAAGAATTATCTCATTCTCAATGATACATTATATCGGAGAGGTGTAGACTGCATCTTGCGTCGATGTCTCACTTATGAGGAGGCCATCATAGTTCTCAATGATTGTCATACCGGAGCCCGTGGTGGTCACTTATCTGGGTTGGAAATAGCCCAAAATATTTTACGAGCAGGTTACTTCTGGCCCACACTTATCAAAGATTGTATTGAGTCGGTCAAGAAGTGCCATCTGTGCCAAATCTTCTCTCGGAAGATGAGGGCACATACAGCTCCTATGTTTCCTGTCATCACAGTTGGTCCCTTCACTAAGTGGGGGATTGATTACACTACATGCAACCCCCTGTCAGCAAGGGGGCATCGCTATATCATCATAGCTGTCGACTACTTCACTAAGTGGGTTGAAGCTATGCCAACATTTAAAGATGATGGAGAGACTACATCTCTCTTCTTATTCAACCAAATTATAGCAAGGTTCAGCGTCCCAAGAGAGATTGTCACTGACCATGGCAGTCACTTTCAGAACCAAATGATGTCCGAATTAACATCAAATCTTGGGTTACGACAAGAACATTCATCACCTTACTACCCCCAAGCCAATGGGCAGGTAGAAGCTGTAAAAAAAACTCTTAAGACTATTCTACAGTGAACTGTCAACTCAACCAAGTCAAATTGGATTTTGATGTTATACTCATCATTATGGTCTTACCGAACCTTAGTTAAGACTGCAACCAATTTCTCACCTTTCCAACTCGTTTATGTGCTGGAGGCAGTCTTTCCCATCGAATGTCAAATTCCATCTCTGAAATTGGTAGTACAGTTATTGCCAGACACTTCTCCACTTGAAGAATGGTTAGTACACCTTGAGAAACTTGATGAGTAGTGTCGCGATGCGGCCCTTGCCAATTAGGCTCACAAACACAAGGTCAAGTGTCAATATGATAGGTCCGTTCGTCCTCGGATTTTTTCTGAGGGCGACCTTGTCTTGGTCTATGACCAAGATAAGGACCCCCTGGGGGCAGGAAAGTTTAAACCCATGTGGTTCGGACCCTTCATTATTAAGGAGGTTTTAAAAAAGGGCGCTTATTGTTTTGTCGATTTTGAAGGGAATGCTTTGGTGGAGCCTAGAAATGGGCTCTACCTCAAGAAGTATTACTCATAGAAAGGTCACTGTGGGTAACTTTTTGTAACATATGTATAGTCTTTGTACTATTACCTTTTTGACGTTTCTATTAAAAAGTGTTATGGATGTGTCATTGATGTTATCTTTCATCAATATGGAAGATATCAAGTGAATCTGGGGTGTTCGTTGGGTATGCGGACGATGCTAGTCGACACACATGGAGGTTTGCCTCCGCAGCTTGGGTAATCTTTACACCACAGGGTCATTTTTTATCTTCCGGAGGTATATGCTTAGGTGACACCATGAATAATGTTACTGAGTATAGTGTAGTTATTGAGTTGCTTCGTGACGCTTTGTCATTGGGTATCTCTCATTTCTGGGTCTATCTAGATGCTCAACTGGTTGTGTCGCAGCTAAACAGGATATACCGGGTGCATGACCCAACTTTACACCGACGATTCCTTAGGGTACATCTCTTGGAATGCAACTTTGATTATATCACATATTTTCATGTTCCTAGGAGTTTAAATCAAATCACAGATACTCTAGCTAATCACATTTTAGATTGGCATCTTGGTCACATATAAGAAGATCATGAACATAAAACATGTAATTACATTCTTGTACACATAATCCATAAGACACAAAAAGAGATAAAAACCATATATAAACATCATAAAATTCTCAGAGTACATAGATGGGTGCAAGTGCCTCAAAAGTGGGAACAGTAATGAGTCACTGAGCTTATGCCCTCAAAAAATATATATAATAAGGTGCTCGTGGCACATAAAAGGTCTAAAAGTCTTCTCAGAGCCTATGGGCCATGTTATAATCATCCACAGCGTGAGATAAATGCATAAACAATCAGACCCATGTCCGAGGTGCCCCCACAACATGAGTCTTCATGGACGGTGGCAGGTCCTCTATCTCTGCCATGGGAACTGTGCAAGTGAGCGCAGTGAAGTTCCGCTCAATCTGCTTAAGAACCCTCTCGGCCTCTTCTACTGGGAGGTTCCCTACTACTGCTGCTCTCCCAGCGGTGGTAGCTGCAACTTCTGGTCGTGGGCGGCGCCTATTCCGTGCATAGTCGGCAGGTCGCACGGGTCCCACATCTGCGTGCAATAAACTTTCACTCATCAAAAACTCTGGTATACAAAAACATGATATATATATCAAAAAAGACATAAAAATTACATATGCAAACAAAAAAAAAACATACACAGGTGGATACTTACCCACCTTCCCTCACTCCTTACCAGGAGGCACTGGTATCGCTAGATCTCTGGAAATTTCAATCCCTGCATATGGGTAGTCCTCAATATCCGAGATCTGTCATGACAGCCAAGCAAAAAAGTCATTGTCAAAGGCCTCCATGGTCCTTCCACCACCCTGTCGTGGTAGTAACACTTCCCATCTGCATACTACGGGGAAAGTGGATAGATGTCCTCGTACTGTCAGCCGAGGACTAAAACACGGAACTCTCTCGAAAAAGAATGAACACAGGATGGTCCCAAACCCGAAGTTCCTGTGTGTCCGTTGTCGGCATGCTGTCAACTGACTCTTCATGCACTCCAACAGTGTGGTACTCCAGTCGAAAATTTGTGCATTCATGCACTGGATCGCATAGTTCATCTATGTGCATGAAGCCTGATGCACAACCACTGAGCCGGTAATCCACCCAATGAGTGATAAAATAGTTTGTAGGGTGAGGCTAGTAATCCTACTAATGGGCACCGAGGAAGTTCTATGATCAGTCCCAACCTAACAATACTCATATATAAGCTCCGAGACTTTGCTCGGCCCCACAGGAAAAGTCTGAAATTTGACTGGTTCCCCTCTTCTCGAGAGGCCAGTCAGAAAGTAAATATCCTCGGTGGTGGGCACCAAGGATTGCCCCTCTAGCATGAAAGACTCTGCATCTGGGTGCCAATAATCAACCAAGGCATTCAGTAGCCTTGGTTGCATGTGCATGAATGGACATAGAAAGAATTTTATCAAACCGCACTATGTCAGGATGGCCACAACATTTGGATCTGCAGCCACTAACTCATTGGCGGTCTCGTGCTCCCTTTCCCTCCACTGAACATACATCCTGCCAACACAACAAAGAAAAAAGGAGGGTCAATGATTTTACACATTAGTTTTTCATTACATGGGGGGGTACCCATGGATTGTAGAGGTGACAGTCGCGGGGACCCGCGGGCAAGTTTTTCTCTGCCCGCGGGTACCCGCGGGCTATCCCTGGACAACCCGCGTTTGCCTAGGGCTGACCTTTTTGAGGTCGACGCCCACCCCCAAAATCAACCTAAAAGCTATAAAAGAAGTATTGAATAGCAAGACAAGGGAGTTTGTACTTACTTGGTCCAAGCAAAAGTCTATTTCATCCACTGTAGCTCCCGAAATCATGATCTCTGGAAAAGGGGGTCTTTTGGCTCCAGAGTCAATTTCCCAAATCAACAATGGTGATAATGAGCTGCCAGCTTCTATTTATAGACTTTTTGGCCTCTTTTGTCACTTTTTTGGGCCCTTTTATCAGTTTCTTTATACCAAAAACCATTTAGAGTGATCCAGGAGTTATATGGGAGGGATTTGATCAGGTATTGGGACAATTTTTATTGAGTTTCGAAAAATAAAAATAAAAATATATTGACGGTCCATAATTTTTTTTTTTCAAAAACCAACTTGAGCATATAAGGTAGGATGTCATCCCAACTATTGCGTCTCGTTGCCTTTTGTTCTTATGATATAGGATCGATCCCATCCAGTTGTGACATGGAACCGTCATATCTGCTCTAGAAGTGTCGCAACTTGGTGGTAGAGCTTACCAAAACATGGATGCCCTAGGTAGGTCCTGGTTGCATTATGGTGTCCATGCCGTTTCTAACAACATTGTAGGCTCGAGAGTCCGTATAGTATTTCCTGAATATGAGTTTGAGCCTCATTTGCATGGGTCCTTTTCACTCTTTGACTTACCCTCCGGACTCCCAAAACATAACGGGTCTCCTTTTAAGCCCTTTTCAGACCCTCTAAACATGAAAAGATTGTCGAGCGATCTTGTGGACTTTCACGCTCGTTAAATAAAATTTGAAGTCACGTATGTCCGGCGGTAGTTTACCCCTTTTTTGGTCCAGACGGTCAACTGCATGAACAAAGGAATACTCTATTGAATTCCCATTCTTTAGAAGAGTATCCTCAGGTATAATTTTATTCCTTTTTCGAGCCTGAGGGACTAAATTTACGAAAAAGAAACCCCCTCGAAGTCCATAGTTAAGCTCTTTTCAGACTCCCTAAAATTGAAAATATCGTCAAGTGAACTTATTCTTTCACACTCGTTAAAAAGGTCTAGAAGAACATTCCTGACGGAGTCCATAGTTAAGCTTTTTTCAGACTCCTTAAAAGTGAAAAAAATAGCCGAGTGATCTTGTGCTTTTCACACTCGTTAAAATGGTTTTGAATTGACGTCTAATCAGTGCTAGTTTACCCCTTTTTCGAACCGATTAGACTATTGTCAAAAAAGGTAATCCAATGGAGTTTCCTTTTATGATTTTTCAGACTCTCTAAATATGAAAAACCATCGAGCTTCCCTTCTCTGGGCTCATTAAACTTACATTGAAGGACGTTACCATTGTGTGTTTTATCAACCGCATTGGCATACCTTACCCATCAGCCTTGTAACAGTTTTCTTCTGTGTCTTAACACCTTTGGCCATTGGAGGATTTTTCATGAGTATTATTTTCCTAGAACATCAGTCTTGTCCTTGGGCCTAGAGCTTGTATGTTTGCAGTACTCGTTCCTCCATTGTAACATAATATTCCTTTATTCTTTTTCAAAATCATCAAAAAGAACAAAAAAATCAAATATACCCCAAAAAGAGGATGGGAAAAGTATTTTCTTTATTGGTAGCATAATGAGTCTCCCTTGGATGAAGCACATCTATCCATTTGATTCATCAGAATATGGGATGTAGTACAACCTTAGGAAGCTTTGCTCGCTATATAGATTTGTGTCCTCCACCGTTTGGTTACTCTTCCAAACATATGGAGAGTTGGCGTTGCCTCCTGCTTCGTAGACTTATGATTAACATATATGTTGCCTGAGTCTTATCACTTGTCGTGCTATTATCCAAGGGAAGATTGTCATTAAGCCTGAGTCGGCCCCTCTGCAATATGTCTCTTGTCTGCGTACCTGGCCATCCTGAACATCCAATCAAGTCTTTGTTTGAAATCACTGGAGCTTTCAGTCCGATCATCAAGATTATCAAGTCCATAACCGATGAGCCGTCGAAGACCTCTGGGTAGTGCAGTCGTACACTCATATTACACTCCTACCCGAGTTTAGAAGATTTTGAAGTTGTTGCTTGAGTTCTGAAGTACAACCATTAGGCCGAATCAGCTTTTGGGAGATGGATACTTTATATGTATATCTTTCTGATTTCGAGATGTAGCTCCACTGTGTATTAATTGCGGCTACTCTTTATATTTATCTAACATGGATCTATAGTGTATTTGATTGGTATCCATGGTTCTATTTTATTTCTGAGCATGGGTATGCCTGCCTCGGTGAGGCATTTTTTATTTTGTAGACGACACCTCCTGATTCCTGATTCTTGGGCTCACTCATTCAGCATATCAGTATAGATTGGTAAAGAATTGGTAATGTATTTCAGCCATCAGATGATCTTCTGACCTCACACATTAGGGGGCATCTGTTATAACCCTAAATTGCACCATACATGCTTATCTGGCATCAGGCCAACTCATTTCCCTTCATTGCCAAAACATCTACTAAGAAACCTCTTTGGAAATCCTCTTGGGTCAAGGTACACACGCCCTAACCTACTACTGGATGCGGATGAATGTTGGCAAGCCTACTACAGCCCGCATTTACCTAACAAAGCACAAAAACAGGAAAGTTACCGATGGGACAAAAAGCTATGGGTCAGTTAACTGGAACTCCCGGCCATGCATGGTCGAGAGTTCATCCAAAACCCTAGCTCCTTCTAGCCTATAAAAGAAGGGGTAGGGGTACCATTTGGAGGAGGAAAATTATAGTGAAGAAACTCTGCCCATTTGCCAAATCCATTTGTCCCAACCCTTTAGCCTTTCCTCAAGCCTAAGGAGAATTAACGCAAAGTAGTTGGAGGAAAAAGAAGAGGAGGAGCCCAGGATCAGGATCAAGGAGTGGTGGCCGGTCTCAACTTTGATTGTAAGTTGATTCATTTTGAAAATAATAAAAGAATACTTTTCTCATCCCAATGCATGAGTTATTTATGATTTGTGCAATTTATGCTTAATTTCTAACCCTCTAGTAGAAAAATAGCATGCATGCGTAGTATTTTATCTTGATTGCAGGTGAACTTTGCAAGGAGCAGCACAAGTAAGTGGGCAAAGCGCAACGGAAGATCTACACCAAACATCAACAAAAAGGTTAGTAGTTCCTTTCCATGAATGTGTCTTGAAAAAGGGGTTTAAGTTTTGGGTGGTAGGTTAAAAGGTTATTTCTTTAAGGTCAAAATCTGCATGCAAATCATAACCTAGTTTGCTAGTCCGTAGGGTATTATTTCCCAACAACAAAGTGTTAAAGCTCCATTATGTTGAAAGAGTGCATACCATAGATCTCAAATCTTGATTAAGTCATTATCGTCGATTTTGTTGAATCCTGTAACCATGTATTGATAAAAAAGACTAAAGCTATTTAAATCAATTCATAATCAATTATTCAAAGAATATGAATATATTATAATGAAAATAAAACCATTTTACTCACAGGACAAAAGCCATTAAGCAACCTGGAATTCCATATTCTTCTTTGAAAATACTCTTCCATTCTCCCAAAGATTCCAGCCATCCATTGATCCATTTGAAAAGAAATAAAAAAGTTTACAAAATATATAATATACAAAAGAGAAGGGATAAAAATCCTCCTCTCCAATTCCTGGATGCCCTTGGCTCTGAACTTTCACATATATTTATACAATGAATGAACAGTCTGGGCATCACTATTAATTTTCGCCACCTGAAATTGGCCTCATAAAAAGGCATCAATATCTCTCAGATCGTGCATTTTTGTGAGAAAATATCTACGTGGAAGGTAAATGGGTCCATTTCGGTTCTTGGTTTTCAACCGTTTCTTCAAATTCCTCACATTTTGGTTGCAATTAGTTCTGCAAAATTGTCTTTCTGATCTTGATGCCTTTCCAAATTTTATCTGTTGTTGCTCATAAAATTATTTGTAGCAATCCAAAATTATTTTTGGATCAATCATCTTGAACGTATTTGGATAATAAAATTAAGTCATGATCATATTTGTATCAAATATTTGATAATAGAAACCTGTGAAACAAAAAGAAACCTAAATTAATAACCTAAAAATTGTGAATAAAACAAAATCTAGAAAAAACAAAAATGAATTTAAACTAACTATAACTTATAAACAAACATTGTTTATAATTTGCTTTCAAATATGATATTAAAATTCTAGAAGCTTCAAGTTAATGGAGAAGAGAAAAATATTAATTTTGTTTTTTTACAAAATCAAACAAATGATAGATAATTATTTTATTATTATTATTTTGAAATGAGATGCAAAATAAAAAAACAATTTAATTAATTAATATCACCAAATGATTTCATGAAAATGATAAACCTACCAAGATATTATTTGATGAAGTATTGAATCCATTATTTAAAATAGTCAAACTTGCTAATGAGCAAAAGAAAGAACACATAATTATAATTTAAATGAAAGTAAATAGTTGATAAACATTAACATTTTTGTTTAAATTGAGATTTTTGTGCTTGTTTCAAACTTTTGACATATACTCATGTAATGAATGTTTCATACTATAGTGAATGTCTTAAGTTTGTCTCAAAGAAAGCCAAGGTATGGAACTATTTTAAAAGGTTGATTCTGTAGTTCATTATAATTATCAAGATTCTAACGGGGGCCCTTTAAATTTTGTAAAAAATTAAGGGTGAGTTGTTGGGGCCCAACAAGTATGTATGTCAATTTTGATTTTTAAGGCTTTGCTTAAACCTTGTAAACTGTATATAATCATTGTACATTAACACTCTTAGTTGAACATTTAGAATTAATGTGTTGGTTGTAGAATGGTATCTTTAGTTAGTTTGTGTCTTTTAAATTGTTTTAGGATCTTAGTTGGCTAATGGAGCCATAAAACTCATCAGGGTAGATTATACTTGTTGATACTAAGAGGTGGGGGAATCTGTATCAAGTACAGTTTAAAACCTTTTCAACTTATACTTAAACCATTCAATTATATCCAATGAGAAATGAACAATAGTATAAGGTTTACAACAATACACCACAATACACCATGCACAATATATGAGAAATAATCAATAGTTATTGTTCAAGGGAAGTAATAACTTCCAAAGGTAGCTACAGCTTCCAAATATATAGGGAGGGATAAACCTCCAAGAGGAAGATAAAATAATCCAATATAAAGAGAGGGCTGAACTCTCCATCCTTTCCCCTTCCTTCCACCCAATAACATATGAGAAATAATAAAACTTGACATTAAATCATCACCATCAACCAACCATCACATTAAGCCTGATAATGCTTCCAGAGACTTCTTCAACTTCTGTAATTCTTCAATTATTGGAATACTCTGATCCTATAGATAATATTACTCAATGTATTCTATGAAACTCCTCCAAGTTTCATTCATTTAATCCTCCCCAAAAATAATTTATAGAAAGAATGGCAGACTTTATTCAATTCTGGTTTATGCAGGAGAGAGAAATTGTACAGAATTTCCCACGCTCAATATTTAACACTAGATTTGGAAACTCACACACAAGAAACCAAAGTCCTTACTATTTCAAATGATATTGGTTCCACTTCATTTGGATTCTATTTGAAGACATTATGAATGTTTTACCTGGAACACCTGTTTATTGACTAGCTCCAGGACTGGTCAAAAACCTTATCTTGCACAGAGTATATCTCCATAATTATAGTGAATCAAGAGTTGGACATTTTAAAATAGGTACCTTGATATGTATTCTCAATACCATATCAATTTCACCATATTAATCGTTCTATAAAAAACTTTATATCGAAAATGGTAAGATGACCTGTAAATAACATACCTTAGAATACATCACCAAAAAACTTCATCCTCCCTTGAAATCCGGCCTTCTTTACTTCTAATTGCCTCTAAAATTTGACTTGCATATCAAATGAATGTATAATGATATTTATTTATACAATTGATGTCACTTTATTTTAACATTAGGGCTGACCTGACACTTTCTAATTTTGTAATTCATTTCTTTAATTATCTTCAGGGCCTACATGTACTTCCTTCTTCAATTCACATTGTCATCTTCAAAAGTTCATTTCTCCTCAACCATGAGGATCCACGTGATGTGCCACCTACCACTAGAAACAAAATGATGTATACTATCTATATATGGGTTTTGTTTCTGCATGTACATTTTCCTTCATGTCCAAATACCTTCATCAATCTTGTGGTCCAAAACCAATGACTAAGGATGACATCAATGACAACAAACAATATTCCAACAATCTCCCCCTTTTTCATTGATGGAAACACTCATGCTCCCCCTGTCATCATTATCCCAATTTCTTCCCCCCTTTAACATCATGGTAAAGAGTAGGGTTTCTCCCCCTGAGTTTAATGAAAAAAGGTAACTCTCTTCTTTGGGGCTACTCCCCCTGAACATGTGGCACTCAATAATACTCCATCCTTATTTTTTGTCTTTGGGACATTTTCTTCCTTGGAATCCTTTTGTGTGGATTTTGTATTCTCTCTCTTCTTCATGTCTAGTATGTATATGTTGTTCGGTCTTCTTGTTGCAGTTGCAACCAATCTTCCTAAGTTATTTTCTCTGATTTTACATTTTCGGGAGTCAAACGTAAGAGTGTATCCTTGATCACACATTCTAATAACACTGAGTAGATTATGCTTCAAATCTTAAACCAATAGGACATTCTTTTCTTTTACATTTTTTCTTCCAAGCAATACTACACCTTCTCCATGTATTTTGACAGATGATTCATCTCCAAATGCAACAATGCCACCCTTTCTCTTAAAAATGATGAATTTGTCTTGATCTCGAGTCATATGTGAAGAACATCCAATGTCTATGTACCATTCATCTTCTTATTTAAATTCTTCAACGATCAATGCTATTAAAAAATATTCATTGTTTGGAATATCTTTCCTTCTCCATAATGTGGTTGTCATAGGGACATATTCATTCATATATCTACAATCTCATGCTTTGTGATGAAAATAATTACATTTGTAGGATACAATATTTCTATCCATCAATGGGAAAAATGAATTATAACTTATTTTGACAAATCCATGATTATTTACATATATTCTATTTACACCATTCATGTTTCTTGCGTATTTGTTCCTTTCATTGTTTCTGCAATTAATTTCCTTATGTCCAAACTTTTTACAAGTATAATAATGACCAAGAAAGAAATTTTGATACCTTGTCATAAGTGACCTTCTTTGTGATGTAGTCCATATGAGTTCATGATCTACTCTTATGTAGTTTTCTTCATATTGATTGAAGCTTCTTTGATTCCTGAAGGTAGGATTTCTTCTTGGATATTCATCTCTTTTGTAATCATTCCTCCTTTCTAGTATCCTGGTCCACTTCTCATCAACTGTCTTTGTAGCTCTTTCTTCAACCTTCTTGTTGGTATTTCCATCTTCTTTGTATGAAGTTTTACCCATGCATCCAATATGTGTTAAGTCTTTTGGCACTTGAGAGTTTCTTAAGCTCTTCCTCAATGAGACAACTTCTTGTTCAAGTTTCTCACAATCTTCTTCTTTGTTCATCATTTGAACATTCCTTACTTCTCTTGTTCTTCTTTCTTATTTGAGTAGAGTTTTCAAGGAAATGGTTTCTTCTCTTATTTTCTCAAAGTCTTCTAATTTTTTATTCAAGATTACAACTATCCTTTCAAAACTACCCAATTCACTTCTTAGTTTTTTATGCGTATCTTTGAGCTTGTTATTTTCAATTTCAACATGCTTCAATTTTTTAAGATTCTCATCTTCTTGCTGAATAATTTCTTCTTCATGATTTTCTTATTATTCATTGGAATTTTCTTCTTTAGTGTCATCTCTTTCAATACTTGGATGAGTACATTCAAATTCAACATGTCCTACTCCTTCACAATTAAAGAAAAAGAACCGACCTCTATTTTCTTCTTTGAAATATGAGATGTTGTAATTTCTTCAGCTTCTTCTTATTATTATGATTCTTACCTTGCATAAAGGTCTTGTATCTTGTTCGAAATGTGTTCTAATGATGCACACGATCCCACCTTGTGTTTCACTAAATCTGTCAATCCATCCAAGATGGTATCTATTGTCAATTTGTTGTTCCTTTTTGCTTCCTTCTAAGATACATTCTTTGGTTTCTTCAAAGCATTGTATCCTGAAGCAACTAAGAACAAAACATATGCCCAAAGAGATTTCAAGTAAGTTTCCATTCTATTACTCCAGTATTCAAAATTGCTTCCATAAAATGGTGGAATCCCATTTGGAATTTTGTCTTCCATTTCTTTTTAGGATCTTCCTTCTAGTGGTTAAACTGTACTGAAGGTAACCCACTCTGATACAAAATGTTGATATTGAGAGGGGGGTGAATTAGTATCAATTACAATTTAAAAAACTTTTCAACTTATAATTAAACCACTCAATTATATCCAATGAGCAATGAACAATAGTATAAGAGTTACACCAATACACCACAATACACCATGCACAATATATGAGAAATAATCAATAGTTATTTTTCAAGGGAAGTAACGAATTTCAAAGGTAGCTATAGCTTCCAAATATAAATTGAGGGATAAAATTCCAAGAGAAAGATACAATCCTCCAATATCAAGAGAGGTTTGACCTCTCCATCATTTTCTCTTCATTCCACCCAATAATATATGAGAGATAATAAAACTTTACATTAATCACCATCAACCAACCATCACATAAAGCTTGATAATGCTTCCTCAGACTTCTTCAACTTCTGTAATTCTTCAATTCTTGAAATAATCTGATCTTGTAGATAATATTACTCAATGTATTATTTGAAACTCCTCCAAGTTTTACTCCTTGAATCCTCCCCAAAAAGAATTTATAGAAAGAATGGTATACTTTATTCAATTTTGTTTTATTCAGGAGAGAGAACTTGTACATAATGCCCCACGCTCAATATTTAACATTATATTATGAAACGCACAAAAAACAAACTAGAGTTTGTACTATTTCCAATGCAATTGGTCCCACTTCATTTGGATTCTCTATGAAGATGTTATGATTGCTTTACCTGGAACAATTGTTTATTGACTAGCTTCAGGACAGGTCAAAAACCCTATCTTCCACAGACGGTATCTCCATAATTGTATCAAATCAAGAGCTTAAACTTTTACCATAGGTACCTTGAAATGTCTTCTCAATACCATAGCAATTTCACCATCTGAATATTTCTAGAAAAAAAGTTATAGCGCAAATGGTAAGATGACCTGTAAATAACATACCTTAGAACACATCACCAAAAGACTTCATCCTCCCTTGAAATATGACCTTCTTTACTTCTGATTTCCTCTAAAATTCAACTTTTGTATCAAATGAATGTATAATGATATTTATTTATACCATTTATGCCACTTCCTTTTACCATTAGGGCCAACCTGACACTTTCTTATTTTGTAGTTCTTTTCTTTAATTATCTTCGGGGCCTACATGTGCTTCCTTCTTCAATTCACTTTTTCATATTCAAAAATTCATTTCTCCTCAACCATGAGGATCCACATGATGTGCCATCTACCACCTGAAACAACATGATGTATACTATCCATCCATGGGTTTTTTTTTTGCATGTACATTGTCCTTCATGTCCAAATACCTTCATCAATCTTGCGGTCCAAAACGAATGACTAGGGTTGACATCAATGACAACAACCAATCTTCCAACAATACCAAATGCATTGGGTTAAGTAGACAACCCCAGACCAGATATTCCCTTCCCATTGACAGTGTTTCATAAATTATCATCAATAAATGGCACTAGAAGGAGTGTCGAGGTAAATTTAAAATGATTAACTGATTTACCCCTCAGCCTGTCTTAATTCCATATTTATAAATTTTTCTTCTATGTCATCTTGGAATGGACTAGAAGGCATGCCAGACTGACAAGTTGGCCTTACATGAGTCTTTGTTTTGAATGTATTTAATTCCCCATGGCTCCCCAAATCACCATGTTGGAACGTGATTTCCTCTTCTCATTACCTGATATTCCCAACAAGATAGTCTCTCTCTTTACCAAACTCACCTTTGATGGTGGGGGGGATGTATCTGCAAAAGACCATATTAACAAGTTTTGGTGTAAATGCACAAAGAATGATATTTCTAATTTAAAGTTTTTATGCAGATTGTTCTCTTTTACTTTTAGGGGTTGGATTAAACATTGGTTTGAGTCTTTTGCAACATATCACATTATTGATTGGTTTCAATTTGTAGAGGAAGTTTTAGATTCTTTTGAAATCTGTGGTTGCAATCAATTATGTGAAGAATTTCAGGCTTTACTAATCAATGAAAATTCATTTCCATAGGTATTTTTAACAACCATACATAATTTTCTCTATAAGTTTCAACTTGATGACATGTAATTTGTACTAAATCTCCTCTCTGATGCTTGTGCCATTTTCATCAAACCATTTTCAATCGCAAATAATGAATCAGTTACAAATCCTATCACTCAATTGCAAGAAGAATTTTGTTTGTAGGATGAGAGGAATCCATCCTAAAATTTTGAACAAGCAAGGGAGGTAGAAGCTATTGAAAAGGTTCTTACTGACAATCAAACTAGTTTTTCCTCTGAACCATTGTACATTCATTCATCAACCATCATGGAAGATGATTTGATGTTGGATCAAGGTGAGCATCCATATTCTTCTAACTCTTGCTCTAATCAATACTTAAATTCAATTATTGAAGAACAATTAGGTGATGAAAATTATCTTAAGTATTCTAACATTCCTATGAAACTGATTAGAGATGTAAATCTGCAATTTGAAGAAGAAACCTTAAACCTTCATCCACAAATCATACCTTATCCACAGGAAATATTAGATGTTTGTCATGAAAGTTTTGAATTGTCTATCATACATGAGGAAAATTTAGATTATCATCTTATGTTGAAATATTTATCACCAAAACAGAGTGAAAGTCTTATGGAAAGTGAAGAGCAATGTATTTAGAATACCATGGTTAAATATCATATCTCAAGAGATTCTTTTCATGTGCTCATTTATGATTCATTTTAATATTTATATCCCAATCTCTTCTTAGATTACGGTGGACATGATAATTTAACCATGGTATCTTACTCTTTTCCATCACAATCAGATCCTTTTGATATGCCAAGGTTTGGTGAAATTAATTTTGAACATAACATTTACGGAGTCAAATTTAATGCTCTTTCATTTTCACCACTCGCATGGAAAAAAAACATGTTACAAGATGATTTTATACGATTTATTTTTCAAAAATACAATGCACTCATTCTTATGGAGATCAAATATTCTACATTGCATATTCATTCTTTGGTTAGTTCAAATTTTAATGATTATGCTTCGTGTTTTGAAACGATCCATCTCATGAATGGAAGTGTTCAAACCAATAATCTAATTGATTTCATGAATCCTCTTATGATGTGTTCCCCATTGACAGATCTAATTCATCGAAGTCATATTTTTCATCCTAATTTTTATTAGAGGATCTTAGAATGGCTTGAAGATTCGTATCTAAAAAATCTTCACAATAAAGATAAAGTTGTGATTTCTTTGTTTCTACCTAAATATCTAGGAAGTAAACATGACATGATTTTTTTATATCCTCCATGTGAATAAATTGATGAACACTTGGATAATTTTCAAGAGGATGGGGCACTTCCACCTTGGCTGATGGTTATGTCAAGTCCCCACAATATTGACAAGTTTTCCAAACTTACTTACATTATTCCATGCCATTATGACCCATATCACGAAAAGATTGCAAAATGGTTGGAGGATTCGTACATCAAATTTTTTCAAAAGAATGGTCAGGACGTTCTTTCTGTGTTTTTAAATGAATATATAGTAGGTAAGCATGACATATTTCTTTCATATATGCAAATACTACATTATTTTATTCTGGTTTTCAAATTTCTATGCCTTGCACGACTAAAGATGCTCTTGTGGCTGCACTGGAAATACGATTTTACTTAGCATTTTGATCTATGTAGAAGTTAGAGTAGGTGTAGGAATAGAGTCCTTTTGGGTTTTTCTTGCCTTTTCGCTTTTTTCTTTTGTATAATTCAGCTATGAAGGAACGTGGGTATGCAAAGAGAACCATCATCTGAATGTTGTCAGGGAATTCTTCTTTCAATTCCTTTCTTTTTCCTTTTTGCAACTATCTTGATTAAATGTTTCTTTTTCAAAACTTGGCAGCACCATGCAATGATTTCAGATATTATGAAGCATTAATAAAGAGATTAGGGATTTTATTTTTAATTCACATTAGTTTTACCCTAACAAAAATAAGTTTCCATTGATCATAATTGCATTCATATTTATTAAGGAATTTTCTGTGACTTTTAATAATAAGCTTGGTCAAAATGATGTATCATGCATCTCTATCATAAGAAAAGAACCTACGTATACACAAAACTATGAAATGTGTAGTTCTTCATTTTGATCCTCATTTTCTATGAGAGGTTGGCCTGGTTTTTGTTTTGGTCAAATTATTTTTTTTGAAGTTTGTTTTTGCTGTTTTGATTTTGTTTATTTTTATGTACTTCTGATTTTGAATCCCATTAATAAAATTTGATTGGGTTTGTTGTGTGTTTTCAGTTTTCTTTGATTTCTTTGAATGAGTTTTCTTCTTGTCTGTATTTTTGAATCAATATATTTATGATCAATGAGCGATTGTCGAAGGAAGCAATCATTTTAAGTGTGTTTTTCAAGCAATTTGAAATAGTTCAAAGACGTCCTAATATTAAGATATAGCTCAGACAATTGATTTTTAAGTCAATTGTTACTTTTTTTTTGTCCTCAAATTTTCTTTTCCAGAGTATTATACCAGAGATGTGGTTTAAATCTTTGAGAATTACGATGATATTTAAAATGTTTTATGTCGTTCATATTCTTAAGGAATCCCTTTTAAGTGCTTCCCCATTCTCTAGATGATTTTATAACAACCCCTTCATTAAAACTATTAGCACATAATCTTGTATGGGAGGTGTTTTCCTATGAGGTCTCCCCCTTCGGCAGAAAAGTGTCAAAGAATGGGTTAAAAACCGACTTATCCCAAGTTAGGGGTGCATAAGCTCCTTGGATTATGCAACACGCATATCTGAGTAGCCAAGTTATGCATTCCCAGATCTACAATCGAGGTCCCATTCTAGACCGCCCCCCCCCCTTCCCGTCGTTCTACCTTTAATGGGTGGAGGGGGGTCCGATATGACATTTTTCTAGTGTGCATATATGGAGGTTCAGGCGAGTCGCACCCAGATATATGGTTAAGGTCCCATTCTAGATTCCCCCCCATCATTCTACCTTTAATGGGTGGGTGGGGGTGGGGGTTGTTATAACCCTAAATTGCACCACACATGCTTACCTGGAATTAGGCCAACTCATATCCCTTCATTGCTAAAACATCTGCTGAAAAACCTCTTTGAAAATCCTCTTGGGTCAAGGCCCACGTGCCCTAACCCACTACTACACGCATGTGCATGCTGGCAGGCCTACTACAGCCTGCTTGTACCTAACAAAACACAAAAATAGGAAAGTTACTGATGGGACAAAAAACTATGGGTCAGTTAACTGAAACTCCTGGTCATGCATGGCTGAGGGTTCATCCAAAACCCTAGCTCCTTCTAGCCTATAAAAGAAGGGGTAGGGGTACCATTTGGAGGAGGAAAATTATAGTGAAGAAACTCTGCCCATTTGCCAAATCCATTGTACCAACCCTTTAGCCTTTCCTCAAGCCAAAGGAGAATTAACACAAAGTAGTTCGAGGACAAAAGAAGAGGAGGAGCCCAGGATCAGGATCAAGGAGTGGTGGTCGGTCTTGACTTTGATTGTAAGTTGATTCATTTTGAAAATAATAAAATAATACTTTTCCCATCCCAATGCATGAGTTATCTATGGTTTGTTTAATTTATGCTTAATTTATAACCCTCAAGTAGAAAAATAGCATGCATGCGTAGTGGTTTGTCTTGATTGTAGGATTATCTTTGGAAGGAGCAGCGCAAGCAAGCGGGAAAAGTACAATGAAGGATCTACACCAAACATCAGTAAAAAGGTAAGTAGTTCCTTTCCATGCACGTATTGTGAAAGAGGGGTTTAAGTTTTGGGTGGTAGGTTAAAAAGTGATTTCTTTACAGTCAAAATCTGCATGCAAATCTGACCCTAGTTTGCTAGTCCGTAGGGTATTTTTCCCAACAACAGAGTTGGCGACCGTACTGGGGAAGATACTCTTTAGGGTTTCCAGATTTAGTTGAGTTTTTGGGTAGTTTAAAAGATTAGATTTTCTGTTTCTTTGCCTGTCTTTTTCTGTAAGGCCCGAGTTAGCAGGGAGCCTGGTTCTTTATACCAGTTTCCCCTGACTATTGCTTGACGGAAATTTTCAGGACACATAAAGGTACACGCGGCCTACAGAAGGCATACACGCATGTAACCGCGCCCTAATCTCTTACAGACCGTGTTTGAATGCTAGTTGTAGAGGTTTAAGTAGCATGTAGGAGTTCAGAGAACTTGAGAGGCAGTCCTCCTCTTCCCTGTTAGAATTATACATTCTCAGGGGGCTTTTTGGATCCTGTCTGAGTCTTACTGTTTCACAATCTTGTCTCAATTTGTCTTGTTGTGTTTTGTTATTCCTTGCAATTATTTTTCTTTTCTATTAGAAGAAGCATCCAAGCCTTCAAGAGACCCTGGTTATCAATACCAGAGGCCTCTTCCTGGTCTGGGATGCATGTGTTTATTTTTTCCTTAGAGTTTATACATACACGTAGCCTGTACAAGGGCAGCCCACGTGTGCACACGTTCTGTTGTAGCTCAACACACATTTGCACACGTGCTATTTCAGTGATAGTAGCGTGCTTGACAGGCTGCTTTTCAATCAGGGTGGGGCAGTCATCCCCTCCTATGGTGAGAAGTGTTCCTCTCAGGTGTTTGAGTCTAGGGTTGAACATTCAGTAGGTTAGGGCCTCTTACCCTTAGCCTATTTTTCTTAGTTGATAGTTGATAGAAAAGATAAAAAAGAAAAAAAAAAAATTTATGGTTTTTAGACAAGCGTAAGAGTCTGTGCTTTCTTGATTGCCATTGTGTGTCTTTGCTCTAATTCTTTTTGATCTGTGCTTTAAGCCAAAATTTTGTTTTTTCTTGGTTTTAGGCTTGTCAGTATTTTCCCTTTGTTGCTTGATTAGCACGTAAATAAAAAAAAAAAAAAGGAAAAAAAAATCTTTTCATTTCCTTCTTTGTTTGAAGATTGTGTTTCTGCAACAATAGCTAGGGAGAAGTCTTTTTGTTCATAAGTTTTTTGCAGTGCATTTAGAGCATAAGTAGCTTGTAGTTGAGCAAAATTCCTTTATGTTTGCTGCATGAAATCTTAGAAAAATTGAAAAGAAAAAGAAGTCTTTCTTTGTGAAAAGTTGTTGATTTTTGCATTTAGTAAAAGTCTTTTGTTTCCATCTTTTTTCATTCATTTTTGCTTTGAGTCTTTACACATCATCAGTTTCACCTTCATAGCCCGTGACGTAAAAAATCCCATAAAAGCAATGCTAATTTAAAATCTATTAGACTTTTTGTTTGTAGGGTTCATAAACTAGTTCAGGACTAGGGCGTTGGATTAGGTTGGAGTGGAAACTCTCCAAGGCCACTCAAAACCAAACATTGGAGTCTGTGATAGGGAGTGTAGAAGTCCAATTTCATGGAATTTATCTGGGACCCCCCTCTAACACAAGGATAAACATGAGGTCGTGTGAGTAAAGGTAGCGGAGATAACCCCTCCAAAGTCGGACCAAGCGTAGTGGAGAACACATATCGAGGGCTTGTTTTGGGATTCCGTCGTTTGCATTTTCCATGGGGCTTTGTGGGTCTCGAATCCATTCGAGGTCCTTAGTTTTCTTCTGGACCATTTTCTCTCGATACCCTTGACAGGTTTCAGGCTTGATACCCTGCTCATTGTGGTCTACCCGACTTTCGACTGTACCCGCCTGGTGACTATTCGTGTGTTGACAAACTAGTTGCCAATCTTTTTAGGGACATATACAGGTGACTACGGGGGTATACCATGGTACCTAGGATAGAAATTGGGCCACGCTTTGTAGAGTATACCTGGAGGGTGCTTCCATGTTCGAGTTGCACTTGCACCAGTAAGTTGCTCTAGTGTTGGTTGTTGTAACTGTTCTTCCAACTAGTTTAGTGTTTGCTTGTCTTATCTCTTAGGGGTTTCTTTTTTAGTGTGTGTTACTATTTTCACGTGTAGAATACCTTAGAATGTCTTGGATCTTCTCACGTATTGAAGGATCCCGAGATCTGCCGGTCACGAAGGCTTCTAGGCCTGCCGCCAGTTATATTGGAGCCACCCCCGCCACCATTGAGGCGGAAGCTAGACCAACAAGGGTCTTTCGAAGCAACCGGGTTACAAACCATTGTACCCAAACAACTCCTGGAGGAATCAACTGCCAAAATTGGCTAATTTGAAACCCTAACCACTGATACTTGGCCATTGGTCATTGTACCAATCCAATTTTACGAACGCCTGTCAGTGCCTCACACAGCTATGGAACCAAACGCTGTTACTTCCTCTGGGAATTCTTCCATTCCCACCACCATTGCTACCACAGGAGAAGCATCTCCTAACTTGTCATCGTCGATATAGGCCACCATGGTCTCGGACACAACTACATCACACAGTGCACCTATCCCATCTATCGCGGTGGCCACAACTCCATTCACACCTAGTACGACAGGCCCTCCATTCTCATACGGTATGCCTAGTTTGGGTACAAGTCCTGCACTCACTCACTCCACTTTACAGACTTTGGGTCTGGGGGCAGGGAGCTATAACACTCCTCTGCAAGGTCAACTTGGGGGCACTTCCATCCCTTTTAATTCTTTTTCTTACACTGGAGGTCATATCTCTCCTTCATCCCCTTTGCTTGGTGGTCTGCATCAACAGTCCGCCGGGCAGCCTGCACATGCTAGTTTATTTGGAGCTGGGATTCAAGGAACACCTGTGCACACTATGCCAGTAGGTTCGTCACCGTTTTTTTGGAACGGAGCATTTGGTAACAACACTTTTGCATCCATCGCTTTCCCATCTGGGGGCACTTCCATTTTTGGACAGTCTACTATGGCACAGGGTACTATTCCTGCGCCGGGGGCACATACAGCAGGACCTTGGAACTTAGGAAAAGGATCTGTTCCCTCCTATGGAATTTCGTTTTGGGGTAATTCTTTCCACAGTCAATGAAACCCTGGACAAACTTCTATGCCTCTCCCATCAGGACCGGCATGGGATAATCCTTCCCAAATTCCTTCAAACACGATGCATGCCCAACATCCTATGTCCTTTATGGGGAATCAACCAATGATGTATCCACAGATGCAAAATCCTTACGTTGGTCAGGGCCATGGTTTCTACTAGATTCTGGGCCAGCAGTCAAACTTTTCCTGGCAACCCGGTGCCAGTCAAACTCTAGGACCCTTTTTCCCAGGCTATCAACAACAACCCAAACTACCATTCCTAGCAACATTACACTTGCCAGATTTGACAAGGTTGTTAAATGATCCTATCTGTCACGATCCATGTTGGCCTCCTATGCCAATGAAGTTGCCTTCGGACATTCCAAAGTTTGAGGCCAAGCCTAATGAAGATCCAGGTGATCACATGACTACCTTCCATATTTGGTGTTCATCTAACTCATTGAAAGATGACTCCGTTCAATTGCGATTGTTTCAACGCACTCTTATCGGGAGTGCCACAAAATGGTACATCGAGCTTGATCGCTCAAGATACTCTTCTTTTGGCGAACTGGTGATGGCCTTCCTTAGCCATTTCCAGCTACCTGTGAGATACGACGCTGGCACAGAGCTTCTTTCCAATTTCGAACAGACAACAGTGGACCATATCTCAGATCATATCCAAGAGTGGAGACGTCGAAAGAGTCTAATAAAAGTACCAGTCCCACCCGCATTCCTGCTTGAGTGGTTCCTTAAGTCTTTAGTCCCACAATTATCCAAAGACGTCGCGACTTCAAGAGTTTTCTCCGAAGAAGATGCCATCATGAGGGCTCAATAGTTTGATCTCATCTATTCTCAGTCTGGTTTAGTATACAACATCCTACCGGATGAACCACGATCGATACTAGATAAAACTAGACAGAGAGCTAGACCACACGCTGATGGTATTGTTGGCTTAGCACAAACCAACCCCGCTGAGCAATTAACAAAGCAATTGCAATAGTTATCTATACAACACTCAGCGGCCATCCAGACTACTTCTTTGGCTGCTCCTCCTACCCAAACATCGGAAGTACACTCCGTACAGATGTCTGACCCAAAGGCCACCCAACAACCTAAAGGGAAGAAAAAACAACGAAAAAAGGGTAAGGGGGAGAAAAAACCCACTGATAATGCTGGGGAGGGCACCACGGAAAAATGGAAGGCGAGGTATCCGTGCAACTTGTGTGTGGAAGACCACCTAACCCATCTTTGTCCTTGACTTGTAGAGGCCCAAAAGTTTGTCACACAGCAACAACAAGCCATGTTGACTAATCCCTTTCAGCATGGGCAAAATTTAACTCATGCCTCTAAGAGTGCCGAAGGGGGAAACCAAGAAACCTACCCTCCCCCAAACAATTCCTCATCCGTGAACATATATATGGTTAGGGGTGATTCTTTAATAATGACTAGAGTGCATGACTATAGTAAACCAAGCACCTATGAGAAGAGTAAAGAAGATGAGATCCCATCTCTTCCTCTACAGATCGAGAAGACATTGGGTGAAATAATGACACGCATTCCAAAGGGTGCATTTAAGAAAGCTTCTCACAACCCAAATGCAAGGGCCACCCAGAATTACTCTATGGTGGAAGATTTATCACAAATCCCTTGTGTGATGTCCGCTTTGGAGGTCCTCCAAAGCTACCCTGCTCAGAGGAAAGCCTTGTTAACTGCTTCAGGCTCTACTGAGACTTGTAACCTGAGTACCATCATGCTAGATACAACCGACTTAAAACCTCGTCCGCCTTACCACATAGCGTTTCAGATAACAGTGGCTCATCCCATGAAAACGTTTACATGCAATATATTTCTCACGGTGGTCAACGAGGGGACCTCAACATGCGTTATGTCGTTAGCATGTTGGAAGGCCATTGGCTAGCCCACTTTGTCTCTGTCACCTACTCTCCTCACTACGTTCGATGGTCATTCTTTCCGACCACATGGCATCATCCCTTCTTTCCCTATGCAGTTAGGAGGGAAGATCGTGTGCATTGAAGTAGAGGTAGTTGATGCCCCCCTTGACTATAATCTCTTGTTAGGATGGAGTTGGACTTATGCTATGCATGCTGTGGTTGCTACAGTTTTCCGAGTCTTATTGTTTCCACATGAGGGTCAGATAGTGACCATTGATCAATTGTCCTTCTCTAGACCTGACCCAGCTTTGGGGGCATCCACGGTTCCCATGATTGATAATCCTCAAGCCTGTGTTGTTAACGTAGGAGTTGGTTTGTGCCCATCCTTGATGGGTACCTTCGATTACCCACCTCCTCATGACGATGTCAAGTTTATATCTAATCACCACAAGAATGAGATTTTTCAAGTTTCGTTGTTCCACACGACGTACTTTGAGGATCCGTGGATTCTTCCTTCCCCATCAACCACGATGGATGAGACAAGATACTCCGGCATGTCCATTCCCTTGTCGGTTGCTGAAGTAGCATACTCTTTAGTTCAACAAGCTTTAGCTAACCCTGATCTGACTCTAGCACAAGAGTTGGATCCACTTTTAGAGCCTATTTGGGCTCAGGGTTCTATTGCTACCATTGATTCGTTAGACTCAGTATTGCCTTTTGACAAAGCAGTAATCGAGGCGATGACTAGTCCAGACAAACCTTGGGAAGATCTTCATCACAGATCATACTTCCTCCCAGAGTTAAGCCGAATCGCAGTAGGAGAATTCACTATCACCATGATGGGAGATCAGCCATGTGCTATTAATCTCATAGCTACAAAGGAAATTTATGCTGAGGGAAATATGGCGACTATCGCTGAAAATATACCTATCAACATCCTCCGAAACCCTCGCGTCATGGAGAATGTCTTCATTGGGGCGGATTGCTCCCCCGAAGAGTTTCAAATTTATATGGATCTTTTCAAATAATTCCGCGATGTTTTTGCTTGGTCTTATGAGGAAATGCCAGGTATCGATCCGAAAATAATTGAACATGAAATCACAACATATCCTGATGCTAAGCCTGTTCGACAAAAACTTCATCCAGTCAATCCTAAGAAAGCAGCAGCCATTAAGCTTGAGGTTGAGAAATTGCTCAAGGCAGGTTTCATTTATCCTATTCATTTGACTCAATGGGTGTCAAACCCCATGCCAGTCAATAAAAAACAAGGCACGATTTGTGTATGTACCGATTTCCATGATTTGAACAATGCATGTCTAAAAGATAATTTTCCAAGTCCATTCATTGACCAGATCATTAATGAATGTGCCGGTTGTGAAGCCTTTTCATTCATGGATGGTTTTTTGGGATATAATCAAATCCAAAGCAAACCTGAAGACCAACACAAAATGGCATTCATTTGTCCATGGGGTACATTCACCTATCGTAAGATGCCTTTTGGCCTCAAGAATGCTGGAGCCACTTTCCAGTGGGCCATTTCTTTTGTGTTTCACGACCTCAAACATATAGTCGAGGCCTATCTAGATGATTTAGCATCACACTCTTGCAAGCGAAAGGATCATCCTACGCACCTCAAACTAATCTTCGAACATTATTGCTACTTCAGGATTCACTTGAATCCCAACAAGTGAAGCTTTTGCATCACGTCAGGATGTTTGTTAGGTTTCATCGTATCAACAACAGGGATCATGGTGGATCCTCTTAAGGTGGAGGCAATAATCCAGTTTCCCCCCCCACACACAATCTTACAACTTCAAAGTCTTCAAGGCAAGGTGAACTTCTTACAATTCTTCATGGCCAACTATGCTGAAATCACCAAGGGCTTTATGCGTTTACTTAAGAAAGATGTTACCTTTTTCTGGGAAGAAGCCGCTCAACGCTCTTTCGACGCATTAAAACATGCCCTCACAACCGCACCTCTTCTATGACCATCGAATTATAAAAAATATTTCTTATTATATCTGGCTGCCACAGAGTCAACCATAGGCATGGTTTTAGTTTAGGACAATGATTCGTTTTCAGAATACGTGATCTATTACCTGAGCCGAGGCCTCATAGGACCAGAACTTAATTATTCCCATCTCTAAAAACTTGCGTTGGCAGCAGTTCATGCTATCCAATGGTTCTGTCACTATGTTCTGTTTCGCAAGACCACCATTGTTGCTGTCGTGGATCCATTCTAGTACATGTTGACACGATGAGTTATTGGTAGAAAAATCAGTAGATGGATGGTCATCCTCCAAGAATTTGACTTAGATTTTGTTTCAGCAAAGTCCAAGAAGTCATTGGTCTTCGTAAAACTTATTTCAGAGCTTCCAATTGAGTCAGGTGATGTTGTGCCTGAGGAATCGCCTATCCGGGGGGATATGTTTTTGATTGAATCTTCAGACCCCTGGTACAAAGATATACTAATCTATATCCAAACTTTGAAGTGCCCCGCCTCTGCTTCTCATGAAGAGCGTCGGCGAATATGCCATCAGGCTAAGAATTATCTCATACTCGATGATACGTTGTATCGGAGAGGTGTAGACTGCATCTTGCATCGATGTCTAACTCATGAGGAGGACGTCATAGTCCTCAACGATTGTCATATAGGAGCTTTTGGCAGTCACTTATCTGGGTTGGAAACAGCCCAAAAGATTTTATGAGCAGGTTACTTATGGCCCACACTTATCAAAGATTGTATCGATTCGATCAAGAAGTTCCATCCGTGCCAAATCTTCTCTCGGAAGATAAGGGTACATCCAGCTCCCATGTTTCCTGTCATCACAGTTGGTCCCTTCACTAAGTGGGGGATTGATTACACTACATGCAACCCCCCGTCGTCAAGGGGGCACCGCTATATCATCATAGCTGTCGACTACTTCACTAAGTGGGTCGAAGCTATGCCAACGTTTAAAGATGATGGAGAGACTGCATCTCTCTTCTTATTCAACCAGATTATAGCACGGTTTGGCATCCCGAGAGAGATTGTCACTGACCATGGCAGTCACTTTCAAAACCAAATGATGTCCGAATTAACAACAAATCTTGGGTTATGGCAAGAACATTCCTCACCTTACTACCCCCAAGCCAATGGGCAGGTGGAAGTTGTAAACACAACTCTTAAGACTATTCTACAACGAACTATCAACTCAGCCAAGTCAAATTGGAATTTGATGTTATACTAGACATTATGGGCTTACCGAACATTTGTTAGGACTGCAACCAATTTCTCACCTTTCCAACTCATTTATGGGCTGGAGGTAGTCTTTCCCATCAAATGTCAAATCCCATCTCTGAAATTGGCAGTACAATTATTGCCAGACACTTCTCCACTTGAAGAATGGTTAGTACACCTTGAACAGCTTGATGAGTAGCGTCGCGATGTGGCCCTAGCCAACAAGGCTCATAAACATAAGGTCAAGTGTCAATATGATAGGTCCATTCGTCCTCAGATTTTTTCTGAGGGTGACCTTGTCCTAGTCTATGACCAAGATAAGGACCCCCTGGGGGTAGGAAAGTTTAAACCCATGTGGTTCGGACCCTTCATTATTAAAGAGGTATTTAAAAAGGGTGCCTATCGTTTGGTCGATTTTGAAGGGAATTATTTGGTGGAGCCTAGAAATGGGCTCTACCTCAAGAGGTATTACTCATAGAAAGGTCACTGTGGGTAGCTTTTTGTAACATATGTATAGTCTTTGTACTATTACTTTTTTACAGTTCTTTTAAAAGTGTTATGGACGTGTCATTGATGTTATCTTTCATCAATATGGCAGATGTCAAGTGAGTCTGAGGTGTTCATTGGGTATGCGGACGGTGCTAGTCGACACACTCGGAGGCTTTCCTTCGCAGCTTGGGTAATATTTACACAACAGGGTTAGTTGTTATCTTCCGGAGGTATATGCTTAGGTGACACCACAAATAATTTTTCTGAGTATAGTGCAGTTATTGAGTTGCTTCGTGACACATTGTCATTGGGTATCTCTCGTCTCCGGGTCTATCTAGACGCTCAACTGGTTGTGTCGTAGCTAAATAGAATATACCAGGTTCATGATCCGATTTTAGACCGACGATTCCTTAGGGTACGTCTCTTAGAACACAACTTTGATTATATTACATATTTTCATGTTCCTAGGAGATTAAACCAAATCACAGATACTCTATCTAATCACATTTTAGATTGGCATCTTGCCCACATATAAAAAGATCATGGACATAAACATGTAAATACATTTTTGAACACATAATCCATAAGACACAAAAAGAGATAAAAACCATATATAAACATCATAAAATCCTCAGAGTACATAGATGGATGAAAGCACCTCAAAAGTGTGAACAATAATGAGTCATCGGGCTTATGCCCTCAAAAAATATATACAACAAGGTGCTCGTGGAACATAAAGAGTCTAAATTTTGTTTTGGGCCTATGGGCCCTGTTATAATAATCTACAACTGGGTCCTCTATCTCTGCCATCGGGACTGTGCGAGTGAGCGCAGTAAAGTTCCGCTCAATTCACCTAAGGACCCTCTCGGCCTCTCCTATTGGGAGGTTCCCTGCTACTGTTGCTCCCCAAGCGGAGGCAGCTGCAGCTTCCGACTGTGGGCGACGCATGTTCCATGCATAGTTGGCAGGTCGCACGGGTCCCAGATCTGCAGGCAATACACGTTTACCCATCAAATACTCTGGCATACAAAAAAATGATATATATAACAAAAATACATAAAAATTACATATGCAAATAAAAAACTATACAGGTGGAGACTTACCCATCTCCCCTCGCTCCTCACCAGGAGGCACAGGTATCTCTGGATCTCTCGAAAATTCGATCCCCACATATGGGTAGTCCTCGATAGCAGGGATCTGTCGTGACAGCCAAGCAAAAAAGTCATCATTGAAGGCCTCAACGGTCCTTCCACCACCCTGTCATGGCAGTAACACTGCCCATATGCATACTACGGGGAATGTGGCCAGATGTCCTCGTACTGCAAGCTGAGGACTGAAGCACAGAACTCTCTCGAAAAAGAACGAACACAAGATAGTCCCGAACCTGAAGTTCCTCTGTGTCCGCTGTCGGCAATCTGTCAATTGCCTCTTCATACACTCCAGCAGTGTGGTACTCCAATCAAAAATTGTGCATTCATGCACTAGATGGCACAGTTCATCTGTGCACGCGAAGCCTGATGCACGGCTGCTGAGCCGGTAATTTGCCTAATGAGCAATAAGATAGTCTGTATGGTGAGGTTTGTAATATTGCTAATAGGTACCGAAGAACCTCTACGATCGGTCCCAGCCTCACAGTACTCATCTATCAGCTCCGAGACCTTGCTCGACCTCACAGGAAAAGTCTAAAAGTTGACTAGTTCCCCTCTCCTTGAGAGGCCAGTCAGAAAGTAAATATCGTCGGTGGTGGGCACCAAGGATTGGCCTTCTAGCATGAACGCCTCTGCGTCAGGGTGCCAGTAATCAATCAAGGTGTTCAATAGCCTTGGTTGCATGTGCATGAATGGAAATAAAAAGAATTTTACCAAACTACACTGCGTCAACATGGCCACAGCATTCGGATCTGCGACAACTAACTCATTGGAGACCTTGTGCTCCCTTTCCCTCCACTGGACATACATCCTGCCAACATAGCAAGGTAAAGGAGGGTCAATACTTATTTTCATTATCTTTTTCATCAATAGGGGGGGTACACGCAGCCTGTCAAGGTGAAATTCACATGTACACTTGTGCAGGCTTTGATCTACATGCATGTACATGCGAGCTGTCTCTAGACAGCTCGCGTGTACCTAGGGTCGACCTTTTTAAGGTCGACGCCCACCCCAAAAATAAATTAAATGCTAAAATTGAAGTATTGAATAGCTAGATAAGGGAGTTTGTACTTACTTGGTCCAAGCAGAAGTCCGTTTCGTCCACTGTAGCTCCCGGAATCACGATCTTTGGCAAAGGTGGTCTTTTGGCTCCAGAGTCAATTTCCAAATCAGCAATAGTGATAATGAGCTGCCAGCTTCTATTTATAGACTTTTTGGCCTCTTTTTGTCACTTTTTTGGCCCCCCTTATCAGTTTCTTTATACCAAAAACCATTTAGAGTGATCCAGGAGTTATATGGGAGGGATTTTATTAGGTATTGGACACGTTTTTTTGAGTTTCAAAAAATAAAAATAAAAATATTGACGGTCCATA
>ML786447.1:285083-308702 GCA_009831015.1 Picea engelmannii | reverse complement strand
AACCTCCTTTTACCCCACTTAAATGTTCAAGTACAAGATGATTCAAAATGAAAATGCCTCCTTGGTATATATAGGAGACTAGGAGGTATAATTACAAATAATGGCCTAAAGCCGACATAATTAAAATAAAATTACTAATCTAAATTACAACTAATGTCCTAGAGCCGACATAAATAAAATAGCATTACTAATCTAATATGCCCAATTAAGGGGTAATGATCCAATATCAGGGCTTAACAAAAAGTGATTTCTTTACGGTCAAAATCTGCATGCAAGTCTAACCCTAGTTTGCTAGTCCGTAGGGTATTTTTCCCAACAAAATGGGTTGATATGATAGTTTTCCAGTGTGTGGATCTAGAGGGTAAGGCGAGCCATGCCCAGATCTACAGTTGAGGTCCCATTTTGGACCCCCCCCTATCGTTCTACCTTTAATGGGTGGGGGGGGGGTGTCCAATATGGGTAGTTTTCCAGTGTGGGCTCCTTTGCTATCATGGAACCTTCTCCTTGAGTTCCACCCCTGACCCCCCCTCCCTTCTCTTTCCACCTGTGTTCCACTAGTCCTCCTGTCCTCCAGTCACATCACCCGTTTCCCCTTTGTCTCATTATGACACGCCTATCTTCCATTCACCCTTGTGGCATATCATTTTATGTTTTTCCCCCTCTTATCTTCCCACACCTGTCATGTTGTCCCATCATAGGAGATGTGTTCTCCCTTGAAAAATCACATCCCACCACCGTATCTACATGCCCCCCACAATATCTTCCACATCTATCCGCTGGCCTCTCCTCACCTCACTTCCACATCTAGAATGCCAAATCACCCCTTCCTGTTCATCACTCATCGACTTCTTCCCATCAAGTGTCCCAACCATTGCATCTTCCTTCACATCTTACCATGAAACTGTTTATCAGATCTAGGTGGTGGCATGAGAAGGCCTCCATGTCCCAAAGATACATAGTTGACTAGGGTCATTTCTAATCCCAAGGAAGTAGCTATTGGAGTAGTTGATGGTGGGTGGTCATCATTTCCACCATAAATAGAAATCCCAAGAGAGGATTGTTAATTTTTCAACTCCTTGCAGGCCCATTCTGGGGCATGGTGGTGTCTGACTGAAGTGCACGATGGTCTAAAGACTACATGCACAACCTGCTAGTAAACATGTAGATGTAATTTCTTCAATGAAGTAACTTGATTCTTTTGTTGGGTTTTTCTCCAAGTATATGAAGGCATTTTTTCCATTTTTGTATCCATCGTTGGTAGAGATAATCTACATATGGTATAGTTTTAATGAATCACTGGTTTTCCCTGGTTATGCATCTGTATGTGAAATTTCTTGTTTAATGACAGTCAACTTCTTTTTCCATCCAATATTGAAAGAGTTTATGATTGACTGAGCCACATGAAATATTGTGATAGTGTTATATAAAGGTTTTATTGTAGCATTGTTGTGATTTATTTCAATGTTGTGTTTAAATCATTCTCCTTTGGATTGTTGGAAACTTGATGCTCACAATAGACCTTTACACTCTCTCACAGTTGTCTTCCTCCTACTCACCCTTACTGCAAACTATTGACTAAAGCTAGATTAAGACCTCACCTATCTATGCATAGCCTTAGTCCAGAAACCTGAGTTAAAACAATATTGTATTGAGTTTACTTCTAGTCTATCACTCCTTTATAAACCAATTATGACATAAAACGAATGGGTGTCGGGATCTTCTCCTGCTGCAATCTAGGAGTGAATTTTGACACCAACATTTTCTAGCACCGTTTCTGGGGATGAAGTTGAAGATTTTCCCTGGGATTGAACGACATTGAAACTCTGATTCTGAAGGTGCATCAAGCATTAGAGCCCTTCAATATTGCTACTGTGCTCCTGGTGACTGCATTGTGATGGCTCCATTGAGGAAAACCTGTTGTTTCAGTCATGTCTTCCAGAGGAAAACACATGAGGTCTACCCCACAGCTTCTCTTGGCGACACCTAAAACATATACATAAAATAATATCAGAAAGGGATAGGCCCATAGAGAAGAATCTTCTACTGTTGAACAAGATATTTATGATAATTCCCCATCTCCATCTCTAGAAACTCCATTTTTTGCTTCTCATTTCTCTAGCACACCTTCTGCTGAAGTTTATAGAACTCTAAATTTCAGGAGTGTTTCTGCTGCATTTTCCCCTCCCGATTTGAGATTGGAGGGAGAAATCCTTGTCACTCTTCTCTCCCCTGAAGTTGTGCCTTGGCCTAGGTACAAGACCATCTAACATTTCCGTACTTATAGCTTTACCACCCCTCCTCTTATTATTGTTCCTACTACTGCGGAGAGAGAATCCTCTGCCAACTCCAGTCCTGTAGCCTCTCCTCAGAATCCTCCATTTTTTCCCTTTCCACCTAGGAGTTTAGTTCCAACATCCCTTATTTGAACCCCTCCTCCTCCTAGTTATCCTCCACCTAATATCCCTATGGAAATAAAAAATCCCCCCATGACTAGGATGGAGGCCATTATAGTTGCTAGGTATGCTCCCCTTGTATTGCCTCAGCCACTAAATTCCCTTCCACCAGGTGTCTACCTCAAGAAGCTGCCCAAGTTTACAGGCGAATGAGATATAACTGTAGAATAACACCTTGAAGCCTTTTACAATTTCACATATCATCATGTCATCATGCATGCAGATGTATGGATGAGTATTTTTGTTGATAGCCTTCAAGGTGAGGCTAGGAAGTGGTTTAGGGCCCTACCTCCTAGATCCATCGATGGGATAGAGGTTTTGGATAATGCCTTCTTGAGACAGTGGGGAGATAAGAAAGACTTCATTGATTACATGAAAGAGTTCGGATATTTCAAGAGAAAGGAAGGAGAGTTTGTCTCTGACTTCTCCAAGAGGTTCAATAAGATGTACAATAAGATCCCTACTGAGATAAATCCCCCAGAAGATTCAACTAAAATTAATTACGCCAATGCTTTTGACCCAAATTTCTACCTTTTGTTGAGGGAAAGGTGAGCCACTTCCCTGGCTCACATGCAAGACTCAGTTGTGGAAGTTGAGTTGAATATATTTTTTGTTGATCGAATCAGAAATAAAGATGATAGAGACATACCCAAAAAGAGGTTTGAAGCCTCCACATTCGGTTCTTCTACAACTTACTCTCAAATGGATGAGTTGACAAAGATGGTAAAGAATCTGTCTGCAGAGATGGAGAAAATCAAAGCAGAGGGAAAACAAACTTACAAAAATCCTAAGAATGTTGATAACAGAGGAAATTTTAGGAGGCGAAACAACAATGTTCCACAGATTATGCCAATGGAACAGAGATAGAGATGATCAGAGAATTCAAACTCCTCTCTAAAATAACCTTGTTGTTGATGAGGAAGGAGAGGAGATAGATGAGCATGGTCTTGAAATTCACTGTATCGAATACACCTCCCCTTTTCCACATTTGACTCAAGCAACATACAAAGATTCTCTCATGAACAATCAAGTAAATGAGTTGATCAAAGGTGAGAAATCCAATAGTAACAGTCCCAATAAAAATAACCTCAGGCCAAAGAAGAAAGAAGAGAAGTCTGATCAACCCCTTATGGTGGAAAAGCCTACTAAGCAAGTGGAAAATATCACCAAAGAAAAGAAAACTCAGAATCTCCCACCAACAGCCAAAGATCCCATCTCAGAGGTAAGGGAAATTCCTAAGCCTCCTTCCTCCTTTAGTTTTGAGCACGAAATTCAAAAGATCAGAATTCATGTACCCCTATCGGAACTTGTTAAAAATGAACATTTCAAAAGGTCCCTATATAAGCTATTGTAGTCCCAGCCACCTTAACTTACCACAGACTCAGTACATCTCCAAGATGGAAATCCAACAATCATCCTAGGTCCCATGGTAGAAGACAGAGATGATTCATCCCCTCCCTCCTACACATCCCTGAACATACATGATAAGGTGTTGCATAACTGCCTGATGGATTCAGGGGCTTCCCATAACCTCATGCCCAAGACAATCATGGAAAAATTGGGACTGGAAGGAACCAAGGCCTATCATGATTTGTACTCTTTTGATTCAAGGAGGGTGAAATGTCTTGGAGTCATCAAATACCTGTTAGTGTCCTTATTTCAACTACCAATGAAGACTGTGGTCATGGACATTATCGTAGCTGATGTTACCCCCAATTTTGGCATGATGTTGTCAATATCTTGGATTAAAAATCTTGGAGGAACATTACAAATGGACCTCAAATATGCCACTATTCTAGTATTTGGATGAGAACACAAAATATTGTACAGAGAAGCTCAGTTGGCCTACATTGTCAGTGACGAAGCAGACCCCACTAACCATCCTATCTATGAACTTGACATAGATTTGGGGTCTAGTTTGTTACATCTCACTGATTCTCATGAAGTCCCTCTTGAAATTAGAAGGAAGCCCTTGTCTAATCAGGAGATACCTCCTCCAACTACCTCTGTGTGGAATCTTTTCTTCGATGGAGCCTCTTATAGTGAAGGTGTTGGTGTAGGAGTGGATTTTGTATTGCCTTGTCAGGAAACCATAACCCTACCATACAAGCTAGAGTTTGAAACCACCAATATTGTGGCATAATATGAAGCTCTTGTTTTAGGTTTAAGGGATGAAAAAGAGATGGGAATTGAAGAGCTATAAGTGTTCAGAGATGATGAGTTGATAGTCCATCAGGTCAAAAATTCTTATCGAGCTAAACATCCTCGACTTAGAAACTACAAAAATAAGGTGTGGGACCTAATTGATAATTTCTTCTCAACTTTCAACATTTCTTTTATTCCAAGAAAATAAAATACTTTGGCTGATTCCCTAGCTGTCTTAGCTAGCTAGTCTAGGATACCTCTGCCACCTAGGATCAAATATGATGTTGATATAAGATATAGGTCATTTGTGTCAGACGATATCAGGCATTGGAAGGTGTTCGAGGATGATCTTGAAATTAGAAAATTTCTTGAGTCTGTTGATGAGTTATCTGCATTGCACATTGATCAGGATCCTAATCCTGAAGGTAACCCTCACCCTGAAGTATTTTTAAATAAAATTGCTAATCACCATATTGTTTAGTTTCCTAGTAATCACATTCCAAAAGGACTAGTCCCTCTAGAAAGATTATTCGATGGGAATGATCTGGCAGTGAAGGTGTTACAAATCAACATTACTCGCTTTGATAAGTGTCGCAAATGTCGCATGTTGCTCACAAGTGTCACAAATTTCAAGAAAATCACACTGCCATGATGACGACACTAGGGAGACACTTAAAATGCCTCAAACACTTGATTTGAAGGAAGAGGGATGGTTAACTGAAGTCAAGTATCTCTTGCCACCTGAAAGAAGATTTCAATCTAAGGTTTTAGAAGAGAGCGCTCCCTTATATCACCCTTCGGAGCGTTGGCGCTCCCCTATAAGTTTCTAGGGAGCGTTATAACACCAAACAGATCTTTTGAGGGAGTGTTATGGACTTTTAGAGCGTTGGCACCCCCCTAAAGCCTACTAGGGAGCGCTATAGCGCTATGATGGCCTTTTTGAGGGAGCGCTGCCTATTCTGGGAAGCAATTGATTTGTTGAGGAGAATAAGGGGAAGATATTTCAATCTTGGGAGGCAGTTGCATTCAAATTCCTGGTTCATCCATGATCTTAGGGAAGATTCCTGACTCAAGGAGGAAAATCCTCATATTACCCTAAAGATACCTCAAGAGGTTAGGCCTCTCTAAACCTATATAAGAAGGCTCTATCATGATGGAAAGGGGAAGAATTGGAAGCATGAAACCTATGATCTCATAGGAAACATATAGTGAACTGGAGGAGAGTAATCAGTGAAGTTGTTGTCATCCGGGTTGTGGATATTTTGAGAAAGGGTTAGACAAAGGGGACTTGATGAAGCTGTCTCATTCGCATCTATGGTTGTAATTTACTTATGTCATTTTTCTCATCAATATGACATGCTTGTAGTGGCCGAATTAATTTAAAATCAATTAATTTTACAAACAAAATAGTAACTGCCACTTGATTTCAATAACTCAATAATTCCTTTTAATTATGTCATATACATGTTAAATTTATCAATGAATATTAATTTTATAATAGAATAAAATAAATACATAATTTTAAAATACCTTGGTCTGATGCTAATTCCTCCATCGATCTGGTTGTTTGTTGCTGAACTGGATCAAACACTGCCCAAACCTTGTTCCACCCTGCCAACTAGGACAACTTCCTAGCTCCAGGATACCATATGGATATCTTGCCCCCCATGCCCAAAATCCCCAGCAAACTGGTGCCCCCTGTACTAATCCTCCCGACTATAGAACTCAAACTCTCCCCTGCACAATCCAAGAGAACCCTCTCAAAATAAATAAAAATCCCCGTAGAATGATCCTCTCCGCCTTCATAAACTTCCTCCCCTCATATCCCTCCGTCACCACCCTTTCACCCTATTTAATTCCTTACCTACACATACTTAATGCCCCTTATCCAAATATTTAATGTTCCCTATCCGTTTATTAATGCCCTTTATCCCTTTCATATACGTAACCTTTTAATTTAAACAATATAATTTATTAATCTTTTTTTTAAATTTATTACCCTGTTCATTCAATGTGATAGGTAATTAATTTAATTAATTAATTAACCAAAATTATAACAATTAATTTAATTAATAAATATTTAATTAGTATTATTATGCCAATCTTTGTTTAGTTAAAACCATGTTAAGACAATTAATCCCCTAATTAATTTTTACTTAATAATTCCTAAACATATATTCTACTAGGGCTGTTACATACACCCACCCTTCAGGAAACTTCATCCCAAAGTTAAGGTCTCTTATGGTACAAAGGAAAGAAAACCTGGTTCACATATTCATAACAATTAACCGACATTATCAGTAAGTAAGTCAAGAAAACTCATGCATACTAGTGTATATGTACAATAAATGCATGTGTAGCTAGTACATACAAGTCTCATGCATGTACTAATAATCAAAACTATCATCCTTTAGTAATTTATGTATGCATCTAATCCAGTCAGCAAGACTAGTCTTTTATAAAAGACAACAACCAATCAATTGTTTTAGAAATTCTTTAATTACAATTATCCGTTTCAACAATTTTATTTAGACAATTGTGGTTTAGTTACAAAATTATGAATATTCATATATAGACATTTCTCTTTATTTTTGAAGGGAAAACATTAAATTCCACCACAAGACAGATCTCCATACCTTCTCAACTATTACTACTCACCCTTCCTCCCTAACCTACTTCCATCTCCATTCCTATCCTTCCTCTGCTAGACTATCTTGGAGCGTCAACTATATTGACCTAACTCCAAATAGAACCCGTAAGCAGAAGTGTCACTATCTCAACCAAGCTTCCCCAGCAGGCATCTGACAGTCATCATCACACATCTTGGGGAGCGTGAAATAACAATGTCTTCCCATGACTTCAGGTTTCGGAGGATACATGGTGGGAAATGCTTCCACCCCTCCTAATCATAACTAGGGTCCACACCCTACAATGGAATATACAGTGGCATTGTGTTGCTGGGGGTTTTGTCATCGTTTATTCGGTTTTGGGTAGTGTCATCACCTGAAATCATGCACTGGTCCACATATCATAGCAATGCATCCAAACCAATATAAATTTCACATACAATATTCATACCATAATATTTCTCGGTTAGTGGTCCTGATATCCACTTTCATCATCATTATCCCTTGGCTATTTCATAGCCCTTAACCCGCAAATTAGTCTGTAACACAAACTCATACATTTATGTGCATTATCATCATGTAATTGCATACTATCATCATTTCAATTTGGTATCCCTGTACCGATAAATTAACATCAAAGTTTTCCAATTAGAAATAGATCTCATAATATCCCATAATTCAATTTCGACACCCATTCATAAGATTATCATTTACCAAAATAGATTGCATCATATCTAACATCATTCATAAAATTCTTAAAATTTTAAACATTCATAAAATTCTTCATTCTCACAATATGTCGCATCATATACATCATCATCAATAATCATTTAAACATTCGCAAAATTTACATTCACATAATAGATCGCATTACCTACATCATCATCAATAACATTTGATCATACATAAAAGTTCATACATTTAAAGTTTAGGTGTATCACTTAATAGTTTCATTGTGACTAGAAAATAAAGTATATAGGTCTCAGGTAATCTTGGTTGTCTAAGTCAAAAGGTGGTGTTGCATACATCCAACCTTCGAGAAAAATATTCTTGAGGTGGTAAAAAAAGTGAGGGATAGTCTCGCCGTAGTGTCTCGGCATCTTCCCAAGTAGCAGATCATGGACTATACTTATCCCACTGGACCTTAACTTGGTCTACCAGATGGTTCCTGAGCTGTCAGACTCTATGGTCCAATATGCGTAATGGTTCTATCGTGAGGGTTCCCACATCCGATACCTACAATTCCTTCCAATTTAGTTTATGTGATTCATCAGCAACATAATGACGTAAAACAGATACATGAAATACATTATGAGTTTTATGCAAGTGGGGTGGTAGTATGAGATGATATGCAATGGGTCCAATTTTCTCTTGGATCCTGAATGGTCCTATAAATTGAGGTGACAACTTTGTTCCCTTCCCGAACCGTATGGTACTCTTATTAGGCCTGATACAAATGAAAACCTAGTCTCCCACTTCATAACTTCGGTCGGTCATGTGTCCATTCGCATATCTTTTCTACCTATCCTGTGCTTCCTTTAGTCTCTGCCTAATCTAAATCACCTATTCCTCCATTTCTTGAATCAATTCTGGCCCAACTATTACTTGGTCTTCTATTTTATCCCAACTCATTGGCATTCTGCATGGCCTTCCATACAAGGCTTCGTAGGGTGGCATTCCAATGGAGCTATGATAACTATTATTGTAGGCAAACTCTACCAAAGGTAGGTACTTCTCCCACTGGGTTTGATTATCCATGACATACATCCTGTTAGTAATATTTCTTGTCCTAGGCACAAGAGTATTCAAGTCTTCAAGTTGCATGAGAAGCACCCAAGCACAACACTGAGAAATCTTGTTTCAAACTTCCAAGCGAGTAAGCGGGCAAAATTATATTTTCGACGGTCCAGATTCATCCATAAGAGCAGGTTGACGGTTGGCGAGAAATCACGATTAGCGGAGTTGTGCTAAGATTAGTGAAATGGATATCACCCATATTGTATGAAGGAAAGGACAACAGTCATCCATCCAAAGGATGCGTTGCGCGAGATCTAGTCACATCGGCATTTCGGCATTTGGGAGTTTGAAGGGTAAGAGTTCCATGTCTTTCTACATATTGAAACCCTGAACCCTGAAGCATTGAAAGTGCCCAGATTCTGGCCTACAGTATCATAGAGCAGTCTCAGCCGTCCATCTAAAGGGGACACCTGGCGCGTGATTACACTCCTCGCCTTTTCGTCCATCATGACTTCGAAGCGCGAGGAGCAACCCCTTCACATTCCCGAGGCACGAGGTGCCAAGAGAGTTTAGGAACTGAGGCCCACAACATCGTCAGGTGAGTTAAGGACTGTCAGATATGAGAGGGATTCATGGCGCCCAATTAATCCATCTTGGCGTTTCACTCATCGCGACTGTGTAAGCAAGGATTAGCTCCTTCCCATTCATGAACGCCGAAAGCACCTTGAGAATAAACATAGGGTCACAACCCATGGTCACTTGGGAAATAAAAAGAGATGTGCAAGAAGGGCCAAAGGCGTCAAGTTTGGTATTAGAAGGGATCATCGTGATCCCTAGGTGCCATCTGATTTGACCTCAATCCTAGTTTTTTCTTGGAGTAAATGAAGGTGAGAAGGGGTGGTTGAAACCTACCTCATTCATTAAGTGTAAGGTATGGGGGTCTGGCAAGTTGTCTGCCCGAGAGGGTCCTGTGTACAAATTTTCTCCAAAGAAGCCATGTTGAGTCCTGGACTATCCAAAGAGGTCTGCACATGCTAACTCGACACTTAATGGCTTAGCTACTCCCCTTACAGGAGCCATGCGTAGTTAAGGTGGCTTCTGATGAAAAATATCCGTCTGAATTTGGCTGAAGCGACACCAAGCCTTGGATAACTGAGCACACCTCTGTTAGGAAAATTTTTCTGAGTATATAGACTCAGTCTTTGTATTTTGTAATCATCGATGGTTGAGCAAGGCTCCCGGTTGTAAAACTTTAATGAAACACTGTTATTCTGATTATGCATGGACTCTTGAGACTTCTTGCCTTATGAATGTCAGTTCCTTTCACGTCTTTGTTTATACTGTGTTAGAGTAGCTCAGAATTGGAGGATCTAGTCGAGTTGGAGATGTTATAGGATGATGTAGGTTGGATCACTGTAATAGCTGCATTGTCTCTAATCAGTCTTGTGATTTTCTCAACGATGAATGACTTGGAATTGGAGAATCCAGTCGAGTCACCCCTTCAGTTACCCGAAACTTTGAACCAAGAGGATCTTGCAGTTAGAGTTTTTCTTCTGCAAACTGTTGAAAGGCCTGTTGCCCAAGGTAGTTTGGCTTACTTCTCTCACCAAGTCTTCCACCTACCCATTTTACAGGAAACCCACTGACTGAAGTTAGATAAAGACCTCCTTTGTTCCAAAATACCAGACCCAGTCTCTGAGTTAGAGTGATATCTCCCCGAGTCTCTACCCATTCGATCACCCATTAAAAACTATCGTGACATAAAACTGATGGGCGTTGGGCTCTACTCCTGCAAGTAATCCAGGATTGAATTTGGACACTAACATTTATGGCACCATTGCTGGGGACAAAGTTGAAGATTTTCCCCGGGATTAAACGAAATTGAGCCTCTGATTCTGAAGGTGCATCAGGTATCAGGGCCTTTGAAGATTTCTACTATGCACCTAGCAACTTCATTGTGACGACTCCACTGTGGAGAACCTGCTGAGATAATTGTGGATTTCAAAGGACGACACACGTGGTCCCATCCACAACTGCCTTTAGCTACACCTAAAACTGATCTGGAGCTGGTTCTCAGAGAAGGAAAGGCCTCTGAAGAAGAAGCTTCCACCGCCGAACCAGGTAATCCACCATCTTCTTCTGTAGAAACTCCATTTTCTCCTCAGTTTCTTAACAGACCTCTTTCTGAGGTTTCCCATTTCTTGAATTTCGGGAGTGTTCCTGTTGAGTTTTCCCTTCCTGGTCTGGGATTGGAGGGAGAAATCTTTGTCACTCCCCTCTCCTTTGAAGCTATACTTTGGCATAGACCCAGGGCCGCAGAAGATTTCCCCACTCCTATCTTTACCACTCCCCCTCTTGTTATTGTTACCACTCCTACACAAAATGAAGCATCTGCTGACTTAAGCCTATTATCCTTCTCCTTAAATCCCCTTTTGTTTCCCATCCCACTTCGAGACTCATTCCTAGTAGCCCCTTCGCGAACTCCTTCTCCTCCAAATTCTCCTCCACCTAATATTCCTATGGCTAGTGCTAATCCCCCTCTAAATAGAATGGATGCCATAGTCACTGCTAGATATGCTCCCTTAATCCTACCCCATCCTATGAATCCTCTCCCTACTGAAAATTACTTGAAGTATATGCCCAAGTTCACTGGGGAAGGGGACATAACTGCGGAAGAGCACCTGGTTTCTTTTTATAGTTATGCAGACAACTTGAACATTGAAAATGAAGATGTCTAGATGAGATTTTTCATCTAGAGCCTGGATGGTTAGGTGAGGAAGTGGTTTAGAGGATTGGCCCCTAGATCTATTGTGGGGATTGAATCCCTGGATAGTGATTTCCTGAGGCAATGGGGAGATAGGAAGGATTTCATGTATTACATAACAGAGTTCAGGTCTTTGAATAAGATGGAAGGAGAGTCTATCTCTGACTTCTCCAAAAGATTCAATAAGATGTATAATAGAAATCTTGCTGAAATAAAACCCTCAGAAGCCTTGGCCAAGATTTCTTATGCTAGTGCGGTTGGCCCTGATTTTTGTCTTTTATTAAGAGAAATAAGAGCCACCTCCTTAGCTCAAATGCAATATGTGGCCATAGAGGTGGAATCTAATATATTAGCTGTGTATAGATTGAGGAACAAGGATGACGTATACAGGAGAAAGGGAAGATCTAAAGCCTCAACTTGTAGCCCATTAGTGCCCCACCCTCAAGTCGATGAACTGACCAAAATGGTGAAGTCTCTGTCTGTAGAGATGGAGAGAATGAAGGTGGATGGGAGGAAATCATACAAGGGCCCTCAAACTGCCAAAAATAAAGGAGGTTTCAGGAGACCAAACAATGTTGTTTCCCCGACTGTGCAAAGAGAGAGGGGAAGAGACAAAGAAGACCAAAAAATTCAGGCCCCTTTCCAAAACAATTTTAGGGACAAGGAGGAAGAAGGGGAAACAGATGAGCTAGATCCTGAAATCCATTGCTTCGGGGACACTCCTCCTTTTCCTCATCTCACTCAATCAACATACGAGGAGTCTCTCATGGATAGTTAGCTAAATGAACTGAGCAAGGGATACAAGGCTAGTGGCAGCCAAGGCAGGTATGATCTAAGGTCTAAGAAAAAGACAGTAGCACTAGATGTTCCTGAGCAGTCCACTAGAATAGAGAAACTTGCTGATGAAGTAGAAGACAGTCACAGAGGTAAGAATCCCTAACCCCTCTCTCCCATAGTCCAGAGTCATGTTCCCGAAATAAAATAAATCTTGAATCTTACATCTTCTTTTAATTTAGAGCATGAAATTCAAAAGATCAGAATCCCTGTGCCCCTAACCAAATTGATTAAACATGAAGGGTTCAAGAAACGATTCTCTGAGATTTTACAATCTAAGGTCACATGCCTTCCCACAGACTCCATCAATTTGAAAGATGAAAATCCTACAGTTATTCTAGGTCCTATGGTAGAAGACAGGAATGACTCATCCCCTCCCTTCTACACTTCTTTAAACATACATGACAAGGTACTGCACAACTGCTTGATGGATTCAGAGGCTTCTCACAACATCATGCCCAAAACTGTCATGGAAGAGTTAGGGATAGAAGTCACCTGAGCCTATCATGACCTCTATTCCTTTGACTCCAGAAAAGTTCAATGTCTAGGAGTTATCAAAGACCTGGTCATGACCTTGTTTCAGTTTCCCATGAAAAGTGTGGTCATGGATATTGTAGTGGATAATGTCCCCCCCAAGTTCGGTATGTTGTTATCAAGATCTTGGATAAAAGGACTAGGGGGAACTTTGCATATGGACCTAACCTATTCTACTATACCAGTGTTTGGGGGAGAGCATAGGAGGTTATACAGAGAAGCCCAATTGGCCTATATAATCAATGATGAATCCAATCCTACCAACCATCCTATTTTTGCCTTGGACACTGATTTAGGTTCCAGTTTACTACAACTCACTCATGCTCCTGAGCCTCCTCTTAAACTCAAAAAGCAACCCACCACTTCCCATAAATTTCCTCCGTCCATCACCACCATCTAGAAAATGTTCTTTGATGGAGCCTCTTCCAGGGAAGGCACTGGTGCTGGGGTGTTTTTTGTGTCACCGACTCAGGAAACCATATCTCTGTCATACAAACTAGAATTTGAAGCTACCAAAAATGTGGCAGAGTATGAAGTTCTTGTCCTGGGATTAAGAGCTGCAAAGAAAATGGGAATTCAGGGAGTAGCAGTGTTTGGAGATGTAGAGTTGGTGGTCCAACAGATCAGAAACGCTTATCAAGTTAAGCATCCTCGACTCAGGAGTTATAGAAATGAGGTATGGGACCTAATTGATAGTTTCTTATCAGCATTTAAAATTTCTTTCATCCCAAGAGAGAAGAATAAAGTGGTAGATTCCTTGGCTACATCAGCAAGCAATTTCAAAGTGCCCTTGCCACCCAAATTCATATACGATGTGGAAGTAAAATACAGGCCCTCCATACTTGACAACGTTAGACATTGGAAGGTATTCAAGGATGATCTTGAGATCAAGAAATTCTTGGAGACAGTCGAAGAATTTTCAGAAATGCATATTGACCAAGACTCTGTCTCCGAAGAAAATCTTGATGGGGGTAATTTTCTGAATAAGATTGCAGAGCGTAACATTGTGCAGTTGCCCAACAATCATATCCTAAGGGGATTAGTTCCTTTGGAAAGGCTTTTTGATAGAAATGATGTGGCATTAAAAGGGGAAATCTCAAAAGATGACACTGATACAATTCAATGCAACATTGGCACTAAGAGTGAGGCCAAGTTGGTCAAATTGTCAAGAAGTCTGATGAAGGAGAAGAGGTCTGAATATGTTAGAATTTTGAGGGAATTTGCTGATGTTTTTGCCTGGACCTATGGAGATATCAAAACATATGACACTTCTGTCATCGAGCATAAAATCCCATTGAAAAGGGAAGCAAAACCATTCAGGCAGAAGCTAAGACAGATCAATCCTATGTTGCTACCTATCATGGAGAGGGAGGTGAAGAAGTTGCTACAGGCCTAGATCATCGTACCACTGAGATATTCAAAGTAGGTGGCCAACTTGGTACCAGTAAGGAAAAAGAATGGAGAAATCAAACTTTGTGTAGATTTCAGAAACCTGAATAGGAGCTCACGGAAGGATAACTACCCCTTACCAAAGATGGAACACATACTACAGAGGGTAACAGGAGCATCCAGGATGTCCATGATCGATGGTTTCTATGGCTACAACCAAGTCTCTATTCTGCCTGAGGACAGGGAAAAGAAGGCATTTACCACTCCATGGGGCACATTCATGTATGCCAAGATGTTGTTTGGATTAATGAATGCAAGGGCAATGTTTCAACATGCCATGGACATAGATTTCATTGGGGAAAAGGATAAATTTGTGGTCGTCTATCTGGATGACATCACAGTATTTTCAAAATCTGATAAAGAACATTGTTGTCATCTCAGGAAGGTTTTCCTAAAATGTAGGAGTTTTGTCATTTCATTAAACCCCAAGAAATCTTTGTTTTCCATGTAGGAGGGAAAGTTACTAGGCCACATAGTATCAACGGAAGGAGTCAGGATCGATCCTAGTGGTGTTGAGGAAATACAAGCCTTAGCAATCCCAAGGTCCAAGAAGGAGGTCCAATCTTTCCTTGGTAAGATTAATTTTCTAAGGAGATTTGTTCCTAACTTTGCCGAGGAGGTAAAACTTATAACAGCCATGTTAAGGAAAGGAAATGAAGTGAGGTGGACTTATGAATCGCGAAATTCCTTTGAGAAAATAAAGAAGGCCCTGATTGAAGCCCCTCTACTTATTAGTCCTGATTACTCAAAGGATTTCCTTATTTTCTCCTTTGCCTCACCTGACATGGTGGTTGTTGTTTTACTATAGACAAACGAGGTTGGGCTAGAGCAACCTATTTCCTATTTCATTCGAGCATTGAGGGATGTTGAATTCAGGTATGAAACTATGGAGAAGCATGCCTATGCCCTGATAAAGGCTCTCAAGGCCTTTAGAACCTATGTTCTGCACTCAAAAATCATTGCCTATGTCCCCTTAGCTGTTGTTAAGGACATTCTTATTTAGCCTGACATAGACGAGAGGAGGAGTAAGTGGATAGCAAAGATTCTAGAATTTGACCTGGAAATAAAGCCTACCAAATTGATCAAAGGTCAAGGTTTAGCCAAGATGTTGGTTGAAGCCAATTGCCAAGCTTTGGGGGTAAGTTTCATCAACAAATGCTCAGGAATTCAACAGGGTCGACTATCTAAAATAGACCCTCAAAGGGAGCCCCCATTGGCTCGATGTCCCTGGTATAAGGATGTCATATACTTTCTGCAAGATTTGAAGCCTCCAGACGACCTACAAAGAAACAAAGAAAGAGCTCTAAAGCTCAAGGCAGACATATACTGCCTTGTCAATCAAATTTTATACTAGAAAGACTCCCTGGGGGTGCTTTTAAAATGCATGGATCCACAAGAGGCTGACAGGATCATGGTTGAATTTCATAGTGGCCTATGTGGAGGGCACCATTTCTGGAAGTCCACAGCCCACAAAATTCTCAGAGATGGGTACTACTGGCCCACCTTGTTCGTTGATGTCCATAGAGGAGCTAGAGCCTGTATCCCATGCCAAAGATTTTCAGGAAAGAAACAACTCAAGTCTCTGCCTTTAAAGCCTGTGTTTGTTTCGGGACCCTTTCAGCAATGGGGCCTAGATTTTATTGGAGAAATCCACCCTACTTCCATCGGGCAGCACAGATGGATCCTAACTACCACATATTTCTTTACTAAGTGGATTGAAGCCATCCCCACCAGGAGTGCTTCCCACAAGGTAATCATTGGATTCCTGGAAGACCTCATCACAAGGTTCGACTGCCCAAGAAAGATTGTTACTGGTAACACAACCTCTTTTAGAGCTGAGCCATTAGCCAAGTTCTATGAGAAATTCGGGATCAAACTGATTCACTCCACCCCATACTATCCCCAGGCAATGGTTTAGCGGATTCCTCCAACAAAAGCCTGATAAGGATCATCAAAAGATTGTTGGAAGACAACAAGAAGGCCTGGCATTCAAGATTGAAATTTTCTCTATGGGTCGATCGAGTGACCATGAAGAGATCTATAGGCATATCTCCTTTCCAATTAGTCTATGGAGCAGAGGCTATTTTTCCTTCTCATTTAGCCATTCCTGTAGCACAATTCCTCCAGGATCATCAAGAGTAGCCTGATGACATGATCAAAAGAATTCATCAGCTAGTGGAAGTCCAACAGGCCAGGGAGCAGGTAATGGGTAGAATTCAGGACCATCAGCAAAGGATCAAGCTTGTTTTTGATAACAAGGCCAAGAAGGAAGAGTTTTGGTTAGGAGACCTGGTACTGAAATGGGATGCTCCTAAACAAGATAAAGGCAAGCACGAAAAATTCGAAGCCCTGTGGATTGGGCCTTTCAAAATATTCAAAGTATTCTCGAATAACACCTACAGGGTACGGGATTTCAAGGATCAAGAATTTTCAGTGGCCCTGTGAATGGGAATTTCCTAAAAAGATTTTTCTCTTGAGCCGCACATGGCTCTTTCGCGGTTGTAAATATTGTTTTTTCTTTCCATCTTTAAGTTTTAAATAAATGACCCCATAACCCAACAAGTAAGGCACTGGAGCTGCAAAATGAGTCCTTAGAGCATCACAGGGATGACTCTATCCCCCATGGAGCTTGATGTTAGTAACATTTCTTGTCCTGGGCACAAGAGTATTCAAGTCTGCAAGTTGCATGAGAAGCGCTCGAGCGCAGCACGAAAAAATCTTGTTTCAAACTTCCAAGTGAGTAAGCGGGCGAAATTATATTTTCGATGGTCCAGATTCATCCATAAGAGTAGGTCAACGGTTGGCATGAAATCGTGGTTAGAGGAGTTACACTGAGATTAGCACGATGGATGGCACCCATATTGTATGCAGGAAAGGGCATCAGCCATCCATCCAAAGGATGCATGGCGAGAGATCTAGTCACGTCGGCATTTCGGCATTTGGGAGTTCAAAGGGTGAGAGTTCCATGTCTTTCTACATCTTGAAAGCCCAAACCCCGAAGCACCAAAAGCGCCTAGAGTCAGGCCCACAATATCACAGAGCAGTCTTAGCCATCCATCTAAAGGGGACACCTGGTGCACGATTAGGCTCCTCGCCTTTCTTCCCATCGCGACTTCGAAGCACGAGGAGCAGCCCTGTCATATTCCTGAGGCATGAGGTGCCAAGACCGTCTAGGACCCAGGACCCACAGCATCGTCAGGTGAGTTAAGGACCATTAGATATGAGAGGGATGCATGGAACCCAATTAAGACATCTCGGCATTTCACTCATCGCGACTACGATAAGCAAGGATTACCTCCTTCCCATTCACGAACGTCGAAAGAACCTTGAGAATAAACACAGGGTCACATCCCATGGTCACTTGGGAAATAAAATGAGTTGTGCAAGAATGGCCAAAGGCGTCGAGTTTGGTCTCAAAAGGGATCATCGCGATCCCCAGGTGCCATCTGATTCGACCTCAATCCTAGTTTTCGCTTGGAGTAAATGAAGGTGAGAAGGGGTCGTTGAAACCTCTCCTCATTCATTAAGTGTAAGGTATGGGGTTCTGGCAAGCTGTCTGCTCGAGAGGGTCCTGTGTATGAATTTTCTCCAAAGAATCCATGCCGAGTCCTCGACTAGCGAGAGAGGTCTGCACACACTAACTTGACACTTAATGGCTCATCTACTCCCCTTACAGGAGCCATGCACAGTTAAGGTAGTGTCTGATAAAGAATATCTGTCTGAATTTGGCTGAAGGGACACCAAGCCTTGGATAACTGAGCACACTTCTGTTAGGAAAATTTTTCTGAGTATATAGACTCAGTCTTTGTATTTTGTAATCATCGATGGTTGAGAAAGGCTCCCGGTTGTAAAACTTTAATGAAGCACTATTATTCTGGTTATCCATGGACTCTTGAGACTTCTTGCCTTATGAATGTTATTTTCTTTCACATCTTTGTTTATACTGTGTTAGAGTAGCTCGGAATTGGAGGATCCAGTCGAGTTGGAGTTGTTATAGGATGATGTAGGTTGGATCAATGTAATAAATTCATTGTCTCTAATCGGTCTTGTGATTTTCTCCACACTAAATGAATTGGAACTGGAGGATCTAATCGAGTCACCCCTTTAGTTACCTGAAAATCTGAACCAAGAGGATCTTGCAGTTAGAGATTTTCTTCTGCAAACTGCTGAAAGGCCTATTGCCCGAGGTATTTTGGCTCAATCCTCTCACCAAGTATTCCACCTACCCATTTTACAAGAAACCCACTGACTGAGGTTAGATCAAGACCTCCTTTGTTCCTTACATACCAGACCCAGTCTTTGAGTTAGAGTGATATCTCCCCAAGTCTCTACCCATTCAATCACCCATTAAAAACTATTGTGACATAAAATTGATGGGCATTGGGCTCTGCTCCTGCAAGCAATCCAGGAGTGACCTCTAATGCTAACACATCCTAACCATGTCTTCCATGACTTGATTTACTCTCTAAGTTTTCCCATCTGTTTCAGGATGATAATCTATGCTTAAGTTCAAATGAGTCCCCAACGCTGACTGTAAACTTGTCCAAAACCTAGAAGTGAATCTGGAGTCCCTATCTGAAATGATCTTCTTAGGTATCCCATGCAAACGGATGACCTCGCTTACAAACACACATGCCACATCAGTGACATCGTAAGTGTCTCTAACTAGAATAAAATGAGCACTCTTGGTTAACTTATCCACTATCACAAGAATGGAATTGTGTCTATGGGATGTGAGCGACAACCCCACAACAAAATCCATAGAGATGACTTCCCACTTGGACATAGGGACATCATGTGGTTGTAGGAGGCCTACCGGGTGATGGTGGTCGGCTTTCACTTGTTGACACTCTAGGAATTTGGCGATGAAATGGACTACATCGCGCTTCATGCCTACCCAAAAGAAGAGCTTCCTCATATCTGCGCACATCTTCTTCACACCCAGATGTGCACAATAAAGTGCTCTATGGGCTTCCTTCAGTATGATGCTTCGAATATCCCCATTCTCAGGGATGTACATCCTTCCTTGATATCTTAACAGTCCGTCTATTTCCAGACTATATCCTTCATACTTTGGATCTAACTGCCTCCCGCTCTAAAGGTTTGAAGTAACTTTTAAATACCAACTGTCTCCTGGGAGTTGTGTCAACACATGTTCCCTTAGATTGACCTTTAAGGTTACCAAGGACAAGATACGTGGTCTCCTACTCAAGGCATCTGCGACCACATTTTCCTTTCCTCTGATGTACGAAATACCAAAATCATACTCACTCATAAAATCACTCCATCGTCTTTGCCTGGCATTCAGATATCTTTGAGTGAAGAGATGTTTTAGACTTTGATGGTCTGTTTTGAGCTCAAAGTTTCACCCCACAAGATAGTGCCTCCAAATTTTCAGAGCTAGCATTATAACTGCCAACTCTAAATCATGAGTCACGTATAACTCTTTGTGTTTCTTAAACTTCCTTGATGCATAAGCTATCACTCCTCCATCTTGCATTAGCACGGCCCCCAAACCTTACTTCGAGGCATCCGTGCAGACTGTGAAGTCCTTTTCCATATCCGACACTCATAGAATTGGCACACTGGTTAGTAACCTCTTAAGCTGAATGAATGCACTATCATATTATTTTGTCCATTCATACCTGACCCCCTTGCATTGCAAAGTAGTGATGGGTTTCTCTATTTTTTATAATCCTTCCACAAATCTCCGATAATAACCTGCTAGCCCCATGAAGATTCTCACCTCATCGACATTTTTCAACATTGGCCACTCCATAATGGCCTTTACCTTTTCTGGGTCCACAGAGATTCCTTCACCAGAAATGATATGACCTAAATAGTGGATCTCTTTCTGGAAGAAGGAACACTTTGACAACTTCCCATACAATTTGTTCTTTCTAAGGTAGGACAACACTATTCGAAAGTGTTCCTCATGTTCTCTTTCATTCTTGGAATAGATGAGGATGTCATCTAAAAGACTTGTACAAAATGGTCTAAGTACTTCTGGAATACATCGTTCATGAGGCTCATGAATACTGTTGGCACATTGGTCAATCCAAAAAGTACTACAACAAACTCGTAATGTCCAAACCGAGTTAGAAAGACAAATTTTGGGATATCACCTTCCTTAATCCTTAACTGATGATACCCTGATCGCAAATTGATCTTTGAGAATACCACTGCTCCTTTCATCTGATCGAAAAGTTCATCTATTCACGGCGTTGGGTACCTATTTTTCACTATAGCACGGTTCAAGTCACTGTAGTCTATACACAGTCTTAAGGATCCATCCTTCTTCTTTACAAAAATTACTGGCGCACCCCAGGTTGAAACAATGGGCCTTATTAGCCCTAAGTCCAATAACTCTTTCAACTTCATTTGCAATTCACAAAGTTTCGGCACTGTCATCCAATACAAAGTCTTGGAGATCGGTTTTGCACCAGGTTTTAGCTCAATAGTAAAATTAATCTCCCTCTCAGGAGGTAACCCTGGTAACTCGTTTGGAAAAACATCCTGAAATTCTGACAATACCGGGTACTGATCAAATGACGGTCCCTTCCTTTCATTCACTACTTCCACTACATACAATCGACACCCTTGCCTCAAGCATCTCTTAACCTTCATAGTTGATATAAAGCGTAACGACATTTTTCTTTGTAAACCCTAGATATCTACTGGTCTTCCTTCATCATCGACACAAAGCACCCTCTTTGTGAAACAATCTACCAAAGATCGGTGAGCTGCTAACCAATCCATTCCAATGATTAGGTCATATTCCCCAAGAGCAGTGACATATACCTTCAACCTAGTAGTACACACTCCCAGGTCTACTATACAATTATCAACACTAGGTCCTACCACTTGTTTTTCCCCTGAAGCCATCTCAACTTGTTTAAAGTCATCGTGCTCGTAGGCTACCAACCCACTCTTTTCTAATGTAGATGGTGAAATGAAACTATTTGTCGCACGAGAATCAAATAAAATCCTAACATTGATATGATTTAGCTTACATGATGACTCCACCACCATGGATTGATGTTCGGCCCGGCGGTTATTAACCACTGCGTAAATCTAGTGGCTGCTACTTGATCTTCCCATCAATGCCTTTCCTTCTCTATGCACAAACCCTGATTGTAACTCTAGGCAGTCACGCTAGTAATGGGGTCCTCCACACCCCCAACAGGTAACACAAGATTGAACCTATGTACTGCTATGTGACTGTCTCTGAAATGAGTTCCTTCCCCTGGAACCCCTACCACTACTAGTTGTTCCCTGAGATAGTCGTGGACCTGTTTGCATTGTTGGCGATGAACGAGATGCTGCACTCACTGCCATTGAAATCCCTGCGGCTAATGTCCTTGGAGCGACTTTGTTACCATATGGTGGTGGCCTTGAGCCCCCTCCCCTAGGAAATGTCCTTGGGGCCTTCCCTACAAATCCAGGATGATGCAGAAATGTTGGCCTTGTACCCCTGGCTAAGTTCATGTGTTCTTCCACATAACGCGCATTTTCCACCACCTCCACTACTGAATACAACTTCCACATCCGCACCATAGCTCTTATCTTAGGGTTCAATCCATAGACAAAGTACTTTGCCTATCGTTGGTCATTGTCCATATATGAAACATATTTGACCAGTTCTATAAATCTGATCTCATATTCTTCTACAGTTCTGTTTTCTTGTACTAAGGCATGAAATGCCCCTACCTGTTGTTCATCATAGTATGCTGGTAGATATTTCCTTCGGAACCTCTCCTCGAAAAGTTCCCAAGATACTGTGTCTGGGGTAAGGTGCAGTTGTCTTTCCAAGTTGCCCCACCATTTCAAGGCATTGTCTCTTAACTGAAAAATTACGATCTTCACCTTTGAGTTGGATGCATAGTCCCTTAAGGAAAAACACCTTGTCATACTTCCACGCGTTCACTGGCGTGACCCCCGACAAACTCCGGAAGTTTGATCTTCTACAATTCTCGCGTGATGTCTTCAGGTGGAGGTCCTCCCCCGGAATCCCTTGATGCTTCTTGATTACCCGTTCCATATGGTGGGGGTTCCACTTCAGTCCCTACTAGTTGTCACCCTTTAGAGTCTCATTAATGGCTTCCAATGAGCGCAGTATGAGGGCTAGTTTGGGCAATGGTGGTGGTGGCGCTGGTGGTGTTGGCGGTGCTTGCGATGATGCTCCCCTACCTCGACTCCCTCGAGTCCTGACCATCCTGTATGCTTTAACCTGCATCACCCAAAGTTGTCAAGGTGAGTTCTAGGACGTTTCAAATTGGTGCTACTCAAACTAGAAACAAGGTTAGGCGTAAGTTTTCTTTACTTGTCTGTAAACATACATTACTCCTTTAGGGGATTGGCTAGGTTAGGGTTAGTATTAAGCGTCTAAGCTTGATTTCTTTTCCCCTATGAAAAAAAAAACTATTGGTTCCCTTGCCCTGTAGCTACGCTAGCCTTGCGCCATACTCGCCACTTCCTATGCTTAATCTCCTAGTGCATATGCTGCCTCCTTCCCTCTTGTCCTAGTCTAAGCCCTTTTAACTTTTCGCTCATAACTAAATATCCTCCGATGCTTGACTCGAGAGATTTTCCTTGGCACGTAGTGTTGGTGTTGTTGATTGCTGCATTGAGATTTAGCGTTGACTTTGACTGGTGGAATGGAGTGGAGGGACTTGGCACTTGGATCGATGAGTTGTGTGTACAGTCTCATGAGCTTGGCGCTTGGATAATCGAAGATTATTCTTTAGGCTATTACTTTTCTACTATTGATAATTAAACTATTCATATGTGAATTTATTTGTAAAAGTGATATGTGTGGTGCGTTGGTGTTATTGCTCTTCCTAAGGCGCTTCGCTCGGTGGGTGGTCTTGGGTTCAAAACCCTTGGACCTCTAAAATTTATACTTAACCCTATATTACTCAATCTTAACTAATATTTTATCATTTAACTTAGGGATTAAACTCAATTAAAGTTTAAAGCTAACTACCCCTTTTTTTTAAATTAAACTTTAAGAATTTAAAAAAAAAATTAAATAAAACTTTGCCCCCGTTTTTTTTTTTTTTTTTTTAATTTAAAC
>ML786447.1:258291-284845 GCA_009831015.1 Picea engelmannii | reverse complement strand
ATATATATATATATATATATATATATATATATATATATATATATATTGAGTAAAAAAGGTGGAACCTACTATATTAAATTATCGAAGAAACTTTCACAAAATATATAGTGATATAGTTCTGAGTCACCAAAAATGTTGTCGATTACCGGAAACCAACATAGTTTGGAGAGCATGTAACAGTAGCATGATAAAACAAGAAACAAAATAGCGTCTGTCCTGCCCGGAGGAAACCAGGACATATGGATATAGTCCAAATGGACATATAATAGTAACATGATAGAACTAAGAACCAGGAAAAGCATAAAAGACCTAGATACCCAATGACCTGTCGCCCTTGCTTGTCTGCCACGTGGACCTAGCTGGGATGGAAAATGCCGGCGCGAAGAGAGGGCACTTCTGCTTAGCTAGAACATTGGAGTACATGTCAAGGAGCAGGTCCAGACATTGGCCCATGAGAAGGTCTCTATGCTCTAGGTCTTCCATGTGGCCTCGGAGTTCGAACACTAGAGACAGATGCTCTGCACGGAGGAGAGAGCCATGCAAAGCATCACCCATGTCATTGAGGGATACATCCCTCAATTCCACGATCACTCCAATTCCAGCGTCAAGCTCCATCATCTCTACACCATCCACTTCTTCCTTCCTTGCCAAGCGATTGTTGTCCACGTTCATTTCTGCTCTGGTTGCATCCCGCATTTCTTCCTTGAACTTTTCCTGCATATCATGGCTGGTGGGGTTGTAGTCACCCGGCCAGGGAATTTCCTCAACAATGCACCCGGGGATGTCATCTACCAGAGTGATTTTTGGGCCTCTTCCATCTCGGTGTGTCGCCTCCATGGCTTCGGGCTCTGGGGTGGTCGTCAGGTCCTCCATGAATGGAACTTCTTCCATGTAATAGGTGGGAAACGCATCCTCAACACCATACTCCTGCCTGTCTCTCAGCTTAATTGTCGTGGCTTCGCTGCTGCATTCGGTTACTGTCTCCGCAATGATGGTGTGTAGCGCTAATTTCTCATCCCAAGCCTTCTTTCGGAGAATGGAGGTCGCCATTGCCAGAGCATGCTCCAACTTTTCTTTCCTTTGCTGATGCGCCTTATCGGTGTACCAGGCCAAGCCATGGCAAGACCTACCCTGCTTTCTGGTCATGATTGCCGAGGAATAGATGACTATACAAAAGGTTTGTAGTGAGAAGGGAGTAAGCTAGGACGAGAAGGATGACAGGCTGCACCAGAGCTCCTAGATGAAGAGGAGAGCCGGAGCAAGAGCAGACCCACTCTGTCCAGGCACATGAAAAAGAAAAATGCCAAGAATTTCTTCACTGAAATGCAGTGAGATGGGAGTGAGCCAGGACGAGAGGGATACAGGACTGCACCAGAGCTCCCATATGAAGAGGAGAGCCAAAGAAAAAGCAGACCTACTCTGTCTAGGCACATGAAAAAACAAATTACCAGAGGTCGAAGTCACCTGACCCTCCTTAAACCCTGTCATGTTGAGTGCACTGTGAGCAAGAGTGATCACGCGAGGGAGGTTTCCCTCCATCGTATAACTGTTGTTATGGCCATCCACCATCATAAATGTAGGCTTGGGTGGCGGCCGTCAGCATTTATGCCATGGCTTAATGCTAAGACCAGTGTCAATGGAGTGCTATGTGTCACCCCATCCGGGGAATCTTTGCATGCATATTAATTTAATAAATTAATTTCATTAAATGGGCATGCATATGGGCATATGGGTTTCATTATACATTAAAGGGGCATCATGGGTCCACACATGAGGACCACGTGCTCACTTCCTCGAAAATAACCCTACGTCTGTCTCTCCAAACCCTAAACACATCCTTCCTCTGCCACCTCTCCACTTTGATCTGTCTCGCTCTCGAATCCTCCATGCTTCATCTCGCCCACCTGCACAAAACCGACAAATTCGACATGATCATTCGCCAAGACTAGTTCCAAGTTTCGACTCTGACTCTACTCTTTCTTGGAATAGCATCCTAATTCCCATGGGAACATTTTCACCGCCTCTGAACTTCCGCTTCTTTTCTTGCTCAATTATTGCATGCATTTCAGGATCAAGTTCACTTAAAGGAAGATCTACAAATTTCTTCTTGCCCTCAGGGAAGTTGGAGGGTTGCGCTGGTACCGATGGTGAAGGCTTTCCCATTGTCAAGCTTGATCTGACACAAAACAATTTATATGATGGACAGGACCTGGAACCTCAACATTTACTACTCCCTTGCTACCAGGTAGCCCCCAAAACTCATGAAGTTTTGGACGAGATGTTTTCAGTTGGGTTCAGAATAGGATTACCCAACAAACCCTTAGCTGCTACTTCAGGTCCCATTATGAATTGTATCAAAAATAGTTTCAACCAAAACAAGGGCTAGCTCTCCTCTGTATCCACTTCAAAATTCAAAATGTAGAAACTTTGCATGGCTATGCAAGAGTTGTAACATTGGCTATTGTCGACGTATCCACATGAACATGATATTGATTTGTTTTAGCGTTGATGTCGGCATGGGTAAGCACAAGAGAAAGCACTCATGGATCATTAAAGCCTGATCACTATCAATGGATATGTCCATAGGCTGAAGCCATTGTTTTAGCTGGAGTTCAAAGAACCGTAGCTCAGGAGGCACGAATGGTTGGCTCTCTTCTAACTGCCAGAAAAAAACTTGTCGTTGTAGATTTCTACGCTCCTGGTTGTGGTGCCTGTAGATCTGTTCATCCTAAGGTATGTTGGAGGATTGAATCATTTATCAGTTTGTAATTTTAATTCATCAAAACATAAAATTCTGAGGTAATACTTTTTAAATACACCTGGTGAACATACCATTTAATGTATTCCATTCAAAGATCCTTTGCATGGATCCAACCATGAGCTAGGTGGGAATATCGAATAGGTTTCTCCTTCTCTCTCCTAGAGATATTGTTCCCTGAAATGATATTTTTTTGAGCTGGAAAAGTCCAGGTCTCAAATCTATCTCTTCTTTCTAGGCATCTGTTGTTCCTGAGTTTATACTTTAAGGCTATAAAGTATACCGTCAAGGCATCCGTAAATACTAAAGTAATAATTTAAGAATAAGAATTCAAAGGAAGATGAAAGCATAATCAGTTTCTCAACTGTCTCTGTCTTTCTTCCTATTGTTCTTGGATGCTAATGTCTCTTTCAATAGCAGCCCATGAACATTCTAACTCAACCCGGTTAGTTGTTGTTTGTAAAATGGTATTAAATAAATTCAAGGCAATACTAGTTTTATCTTGAAGGCCTGGTTCAATTTTAGGTTCTCTGCTATGTTAGCACTTGGTAAATTTCCTAGAGGTTGAAAGAGAAGAAATTTACAAAGGTAACCTTATCCAACCACTTTTAAAGCTGGTGTCTAGCCCTTCCAGCTTCAGAGAGGGATCTCTCTATATGATTTAGCTTTGTTTTTTTATTTCAGGTTTTAGGCTAGGTAAAGAAACTATTGGTTTTGTTGTAAAAGAGTTTTTGAAGTTGGTTGAGATAGTCTACACATCCATTGGGCTATGGAGTCTGTATTTAAACAAATATTCAATACAACCAGAAATGCCAAAGAAAACCTTCATAGGGAAAGATAATACACTCACTGGATCCTTAGAAATTAAAATGATGGACAGAAGAAAAGATAAGGAAAATAACTTCAACTAACAAGCATTTAAGAATTTCTTAATTGAAGATATTGGAAGAAAAACATTAAAATCTTTAGAATCGGAAACGGGGTATCAAAGATAAATCCTGCAACATTACGCTATTCATAAAGATTAGTTCCGGAAAAAAAAAATGATTATAGAGAAAGGAATACATTTAACTTAGAAAATCAACATCACCAGTGAAAATACGCAAGAATCCTGTAAATGTCTCTTCTTTATTAATGGCCGATCTTTTCAAAAATAGTACAGTTTGATAGCAATAGGGTGTGCGAATCAACAACCCTCAATACTTCGAAAGATGAAGTATTTATAATTCAAAATACAAACGTTCCTCTCGTAACTGATCAAGATGTGCTCATTCTATTTTTAGTCTAACTAACTTAACTAATTAAAACTGCTTGCTGACTCAATACAACTGAATGCGGAAATTCTGGGGTAGGCCATTTGCGAGGTGCCTTCGCAACCTCTTCTAACTGGACAGGTGACTGGATTGTGACAGCTCATCTGCTAATCTAGTAGATCACACAGTTCTTCCCATCTGAGATGACCTGGCACTGTGACTTTAAGTAATCTCTGATACACTTTATCCATGTCTGTGTATTTAGCAAATGTAGGCTTGATGATGAATGTGTTTAATCTCGTGTTGGATACTAATATCCAACTGCAGGGCATCCATGAACGTTTTGCCTGTTATGCTTCCCTGTATCCCTACAAACTTGGAACTGTCCTTAGACACTTCAGTCAACCTTTTCTTGTAATCAGGGAGTGTCATTATTTTGTCATTAATGACCTTCAGACCGGGTAGGCCCTTCTTTTGGAGAACATCTATCTTATTGAAAAACTTCTGTACTCCTTGATCCATGACTTGAACCTTCTCCTCAATCTGAAGCATTAGACTTCTTTTGGTTAGAACCCTTTTTACCTCAAGTATAGTTTATGTCTTGTCCTCGATCTTTAGTTCTTCTAGTTCCTCTCTGGTCTTGGAATTCAGGAACCTGATGATTTCATTTGCTTGTGCTGGCATGTCTCCCAGCTCCACTCTGATTTTCTCAAAAGCCCGTTTGCTCCTCTGGAGCAACTCATTCTGTTCAAACATGATTTGAATCATTGGCCAGATTTCATTTATGGATTTGGAAATATCTATCCATACAATCTCTTTGACCTCAACCAAAGTATTCCCTGCCATTGTCTGCTTTTGGAGCTGCTGTAACTCCTTCCTGATTTTCTCATTCACCTGCTTTTCTTTGGATAGGCTTGTCTGGAAAGAAGTCTTGAGTTCTTGGAGGTTCTCCACTTCTTTCTTAAGCCTGTTGATTTCTGACTCTTGCAGGTTCATCCTCTCCATGGACTTGGCAAGGTCTGTTGTTCCTTCTGGTAGTGGCACTGATGTTGCAGATGGAATGGTTGTCACTATTGTTGTGCTCAAACCTGCAATTGGGATAGCACTCAATGGAATGCCTTCCATTGGATTCATCTTCTCTTTATCCTTTAGCAGTCTCTCCATATTAGCCTCCATCTCGTTTAGCTGAGCATTCTTCTCCATGAGTAACTTTAACATCTCATCCTTTTCACCTTCCTTTTCTGCTATCTCCCTAGCTTGTGAGTCCTCTGTGGGCAGGAGCTTCAGCTGTTTTCTTAAGGACGCGATGTCAGCATTTTTCTTTTTTATCATCTCTTCAACAACCTTGACGTTCGCAGGGTCATAACCAATTTTGAGGACCAACTCCTCCAACGTCTTGATTCTGTTGTCTTTCGCGAAAGATGATATTTTCTCCAGCTTGAGTTGGGTCTGAGCATTGTTCAAAGACACTTGAAACTTTGCTGCAAAAGCTGAAGCATGGGCCAATGTGTGAAAAACCATCTCCCCTATTTGTTTATGCAGATCCATCTGATATGCTAGATGCACGTCCTTCGCCTGGAACTCAAAGGTGGTCCTTTTGTAATCTGAGATCACCTTGGGATCTGATAATCCAATAAGCCATATGCATCCTACCCTTTTCTGTGTTGAATGCCGAAAGAAGCCTATGCTGAGCTGTTGACGACTGTTTCCGAAACTGAGCATAAGTACTGCTAGTGAGTGTCTGGTTTTTCTTCTTGATCAAATCATACTTTTCAAAAATGCCCAACTTGGGCCCAGTCTTGCTCGGCTAAGTATCTAAGGGAGAATCTATAGATTTCTTTGGTATTGTTGTTGTGATTGATTTATACTAGCTCGAACCGAAAGGTAGAGTGATTGGCTTGACCCCTGTGGTGGTCACTGTGGTAGCTGGGACTTCTTGCTCTACTGTTGCGCCGAGCGTTGAAACTGTCTTTGGCCTTTTGGTGTGCATCTTAAACTCCTCTGATGACACCTCTATTACAGGAGGAGATGACTCCTGTCGGGGACTTTTCTCCTTGGGAACCTGAGGTGTGGTAGTGGGTGGCACACTTGTCGAGGGCACCTGGTGTTCCGCTTCAACTTGTTGTTCCATGTCCATCAAAGTGTTGGGCTCCCATACAGTCTGATTTGTGAATTTCTCGATCTCTAGCTTGGACTCATGAGCATATGGGACATTCTTATTTTTCACTCTCATTTCCGAAATGATCCCGCATGGATCATAGTGCCAAGTGAAACTTGTAAAGAATTTCATCTCCTTTAACATTCTGTCTGCTTCTTCCCCTGTGCCTCGACTATTGCAGATGAAAGAACCAATCTGCCCCTTGATTCGTAATTGCTGCTTCTTCTTCAGGGAAACAAAGTGAATGTCATCTGAATTCATTATCTGCCTAATATACTCTAATGAAAAAATTCTTACCAGTACATATCTCGGCAGCTTGTAGGGTGCCAATTCGCACCCGTAAACTCTGATCTTAGTGTGACTCTGATACAAGTACCAGTATCTTGTCTTTGCGTTGTCCGAGAGATGTAGAATTCTCTGGACCTCTTCATTTATTCGTGGCTCAGGCCTGCTGCTCAGCATGCTTACCACTGGGTGGTAAAACTGATCAATGAAAGCTTTGAATTCGTATTCAGTAGAGTTACGCTTCAGAAGAGAAGTCCATGATGTGACTGGCTGGGGCCTTCCGTCTGCATCCATCTTCTGCATGGAGAAAGTGAATTTGTCGGCTTGAAAGTAAACAAAAATGTAAGCCAGTATGGAAGAATATCTGAACATCCCCTCTGTGCCAAAATTCATGAATTGTTCATGAATATTATCGGCCAAGAAGGTGTTGTAGTCGAAATGCATTGTGGGATTTTCATCGTTTGAGAAAATGGACAGAAAACCCAGGATGGGCTCATCTACCCATTGATCAGAATAGTAACCAAGCAGGGCACAAAGGGAAGAAATGATTTGATTTCCTTTGGTGGAGAACATGGAAGAAGGGTAGGGGGGATTGGTGGAAGGGAGTGGAGCGGAAGTGGGGAGAAAAATCTCAAATATCTGAGCTCTCTGAGGGAAAGTCATTTTCTGATATAACTCAGTGAGGATTTCTAAATTGAATGGGGATGCAGATTTGGGATGGGGTATTTGCATCATCTGGTCAATATCTTTGGGGGTGAGGAAAAAGAGGACATCTCTAGACGAAGAAACGATGGCTTTCTGGTCGGGGACATAATGGGCTTGGCATTTGAGGGCGAATTCTGGGAAATGATGAATCTGGGGAAAGAGATATAGGGAAAAATTGGACTCCCATAGTCCAATTTCGTCGCTTTGGTCCAGGAACACCTCTTGGAGACATGAATGAAGATCTGAAAAGTTGAAATTGCAAATGGTCTCTGTGATCAATTGATCTTTATCGACCAAGGGAATTTTGTCTAAGTCGACAGGAGGAGGAAGAAAAGGATTCTCTTCTCCTTCCGCTTGTCTTGGATTTGACACCATTTCAACAACTATACCTGCAATAAACAATATGTTAGTGGGGTCGACTGACTACGGGTGAAGGCGACGCTGAAGCAATGGAGGAATAAGAGGTTTCTGGTGCGATGGATGAATAACGAATGAAAAGGGAAAATGGTAGTTTTATTAAAAAATGGGTCGGTTTGGCGCGAGAGATAGGTCAGCAGGATAACAGGTATGTTATCCTATAATAAATGGACAATGGGCCATTTGGGATGAGGTGGCATATGACTGTGGCCAAAGCATATGAACGAGTGATGTGGAGGCTGGTGACTGGACGTAGAAGTCACCAAAGGGGGCTGGTCATGAATGAAAAGGGTAAAGGCCTGACAGCAGGTACTGACAGTAGTTATGGGATGGGACATGACCCCGGGAAACAAGTGGGACAAGTGGACTCAGTGGAGGATGACGTCCATGAGTGACAAGCTGTCAGATAACATGTGAGGGATGGGACTTGAGAACCAATAAACTGACGCCACGAATGACCAGGGGCCCGCCTAAAGGAAATATCTATTCCAGACCCCCCCCACTTGGTTAAAATAAGGACACCAGGGGGGTCCAAAATTCATTTTGATCCATTGATCTACGCGCTGGTTTCCTGGCTGCAGATCTTAGCGCGCTCCTTAATACCCATTCCAGACCCCCCCCATTAAAGGCAGAACGGAGGGGGGGGTCCGGAATTCAATGTGAACTGTAGATTTAAGAGCTCTGTTCTGGGCCGTCTAGATGTGCACCCAAATTATTTCCAATTCCAGACCCCCCCCCCCTTTGTTAAAGGCAGAACGTTAGGGGGGGTACGGAATTCTCTGTGAGCCGTTGATCTAAGCACCGTGATCTAGACCATTGGAAAGTGAATGTAACATAAATAATGAGCGGAGAAATATGAGCTTGGGGAAAAACTTAGGATAAAGCATTTTATGGGTTTTTCTTGAAATTTCAAAGAGATACCACCATGGGGTTTCGAACAAACTATTCTTAGGCATTTGGGACATGATGTAACATCTCTATTAATCTTTTTTCACGGGGGGTGAAGAAAATGAAACAACTAACCTACATGCTAATCCTATCTTCCTGGGACAATTTACCCAGATTAAACTGTTGGGTTAAGAAATTACTCTACCTAAGGGCTATTTGACCAGGATTAGACAGTCTGGTCAAATTTATTCACTAATCTAACCTAAGGGCTATCTGACCAGGATTAGACAGTCTGGTCAGATTTATTCACTAACCTATCAACATTGAAAATTTAAAAGAACTTGGTCATGCTTGAAAGGTATGACCAAGTTACTATTATTGCATGGGGATTTTGTTTCAATTCTTTTATGCCCTCTTTTCTTTTCTTTTTTCTTTTCTTTTTCTTTGTTTTTTGTAAAATGAAAAATCAGTTGCCAATAAAAACACTAGATACAGATAATATCCATCATATCAAAGTCATAAGTTGATTCCCATAATTTATGGGGTGATAACATGCTACTTGGAACAGTCATGGAGGATACAAATTTATTTATTTGTAAAAGGATTTTAATCAAATGTTACTTCAAATTTTCCAGAGATGAGAACAAGAAAAACAATTTTGAAATTCAAAACAGTAATGTAAATACATTCGAGGCCGTTTCCTGGATTTGTAACACTTTTGAGAATCATAAAATAACAAATAAACACTACAGAAAAATATGAGGCTTTAATCTAGAAAGAATCTCATATTTCAATAGAAAATGATGAAAGAAAACAAGGTTTCTAACGAAAGTTTAGTATTAAGGTACAAAAGATTTACAGGTCTTAAAATTACTAATAGCAATTTCAGAGGAAAAAATGTAAATAATTTGACATCCAAACAAATCTGAAATATAAATCAATGATGTAGATAACTTCAAATTGAATATTCATTAGAAAAACATTGAAAGAAACATTTAACAGAGTATAATAAATAGGGTTGAAGAACACATAGCTACAAATTTGCAGGATTCAGAATCTCATTTGTGATCTATATTATGATGTATTTGAAATCTGTTATTAAAAAATGGCTCTCTCCAAAAATTCCGAAGCCTTTTCTGAGTCTTTAGAAACTATATTTATACATTTTCATCAAAATTTCTCATTGGTGACTAACCAACTTCCTAATATTACGGTTACATAAAAATAAAGTCAATCATTTACAATTTCTTTCTAATCTTAAATGATAAAAACATTTTAAAAGATTTTAAGCTTGCATTGACGAACTTCCTTTCTCCTCTTCAATACACTGAACACATTTCCCCAAAAACTTCACAAAAGTCCTGGGAGCATCTGGTAACTCATTTGCTTCAAATAAGAAGAATCTTTTCTGCAATTCGGGCAAATGGTTTTCTATCATCTTTTCTGTGAATTTAATAGTTTTCAACTTTAGATTTGACATCACCATCCATTTGTTGATCTCTGTAATATTGATCAATTTAATTTTTGAAATATCTGCTTTCATTTCCTCCATCTCTTCTCTAAACCTTAGCTGGTGCTTGGAAATATTGATTTCACCTAATAATCCGGAACAGTCATCTGTTCCGATATTCAATGAAGATATTTCTAATAGATCGAAGATTCCCTGGAAATCTTCGTTGACTTCTCTTGTTATTCGTTTATATTTGGCCAGCTTTGCTTCCCACACTTTTATTATTATGTCCCCTTTAACCTATACAGAAATAGATAATTTCTTAATCTTTCCAACCTCTTCTTTTGATGAGAAAGTCACTACCTTATGAAAAGTTGTTCTAGCTACTTTTGCCTCTCTTTCCTTCTGGAACACATTCTCCAAAGACTTATTTGTTTCTTGAAAATATTTCTGGACTACTTCCAGATTCAAGAACACTTTCTGTTGTTCCTCCTCTATTCTTACATATATCTCCAATGCTTGTGTCCTAAAATTTTCAAGTTCTATTACCTGAATAGTAATAGAAATAATTTTATCTTGTAAATGTTTGTTTTCTTCTTCCAGCTTTCAAACCTATTCCTGTGTGACCTGTATTATGAGTTTTGCCTCCAAGTCTTTATTCTTTTTCTAGATTTCTTGCATATCCTTTAGTCTATTTTGTTCTAGACCCTTCTGTATTCCCCAGCTAATATTTCTTTCGTTTTCTTTTAGTTTGTCTTGCAACTGAATTATTGCTTGGTCCTTCTGTTCGAGCATAGTTGCTAAATTGCCAACAAAATACATGTTTTCTGATGCTATAGCACCCATTGTACCCACTAATTCTGTAGAAAATTCTCCATCCTTGAGTTTCTTTCCATCTATAATAACCCTATGCTTTTTAATAGTTCCTTCCCCTCTTGGATGAATTTCCTGTTCCAAGATTGCTCTTCGCTTTTTACTAAAAAAGTAATCTGATGAGGGGATTTCATCTCTCAAAATAGGCTCTAGATCACTGACATATAAAAATCCTTCATGGGGGGTTCCAAAAGTCAACTGCAATGGAGTTAAAGAGGTGATAGGACTACCAAGTTCTGTTGAAGCTGTTCCTCCTATCTTTTCTGGAACATTCTTCATGATTTCTGGAATTGTTTCCGGCTCTTTTCTCTTCTCCATTCCTATTTCTTTTGTGTGAGAACCCTCTATATCTTGGGAAGGTATCTCGGTATTTTTCAACTTACCTTTGTTATTTGCTTTATCCTGTATATTAGTTTCAAACCCTAGAGGGGATCCTTGTTGTTCTAGAGATGGGGTCGAAATTTGACCCTGTAAACTCTTAGGTAGGCAGCTTCACCTATGGCTTTGAAAATATGCGAATCCAGTCTGTGAGTCAGGTGGCAAGGCCTGGACTCTATTCAACACTTCTTCATAAGACTTAACATCTTTAAATATATCATCATAAATAGATACTTCATGTTCATGTGCCTTTAGATTACAATGTATGTAATGCCTACTTATTTCTTGGTAGGGGTCATTTTTCTGTGCTCAATATCTACTAATTTCACTTCTTCTAGTGACTCAACCTCTACCTTAGAATGGCCTAAATTTGATAAAGAAAATTTCCCAACATGAACAGGGAAAGATGGCCATGATTTTTTCTGAAGTGCTTTTAATTCCAATCCAACACCACCCTTGACTATCTGATAAGCTACTTCCCTGCACACCAATTTATCTGGTAGGAATTTAGGGAGTGCATGAGGGGGAATGGAACAACCATAAACCCTAATGTAGGAAAAAATTTCCTCAATAAACTAGTCGACAACTACTTTAAAAATTTCTATGATTGTATCAGAAATGCGAGGGAGTTCGCATCCAAAAAACATTTTGTGCATGGCAATAATAATAAAATGACAAACCTCGTAAAATGCACCTTTAGCATTTTCTTCCCAAAGGGTCAAGTGGTAATTATGAATGGGTTCTGGACAGGAAATACTCCAACTCCAATTCATTAATGGAAAGGGGGTCATAAAATAGATTGCATCCATTATGTATGCAAACATATAAAAAGATGTTGATTGTCCCTTTGACTTGGCTGCTTTGTAGTTTAAAATTTCTTGTGTTAGGTTGTCCAACAAAATTTTATGCTAGTTAAAACCATTTCCTTCTGAAGCTTCCTCTAAAATGGGCACCCAGTCTGCATGAAAATGACAGGGATATTTTCTCCCGAAAAGTCTGCATAACATAATGGCTATATAAACCATATATTCATTTAAGGAGGCTATAGCGTAAATCCCATGAGCATCATCCCTAAACTTTGCTTCAGACCTCGCCCATCCTTTAATCATATCGGGATATGTCTGGTCTGCCTCAATACATTCTTTTCTCTGAAACTCAGCTAAAAATTCAGCATTAGAAGTATGTTTATGATTCGGCGAGAGTTTATACATTACTTGAATGTGCTCTGGTCTGAATGAGCCGATGATAGATCCTTGCTCGTTTAGAATGCTCCTTGTTGGTATATCTATCTTATCTAGAGCCCAGCTGATCATATCAGTGTATGCCACAAGCCTTGGACGCGCAACGATCTTATGAAGCTCAGACTCAACTATGTCCCGTAAGTGATTTTCATAGTCAGGATGAGCATTCTCTAATTCATATTCCAACAAATCTGAGTATTGAGTCCAAGATTTAATAGAATCGATAGCATGTGGAGTGGTATCGGAGATAATATCTCCTTCCTGTGCATCTTCATTCTTCTTCAGTGCCTTTCTGGGTGCCATGACTTCTGTGTTTAATTGAAAACCTGTCACAGAAAATGGATGAATGAGCTCAACTTAGAACGAAAACATAGACATTCGAATGCTTATTTTGAATATATTTAAAAAATGGTGAGATTTGCACAACTGTCATGAATTTAAAGCTCTTAATGCGGAAGATATTTTACCGAGATACGCTTTTAATGTTCGTATTTAAGTACCTTTTGGTTTTGAAGAAAATGAGAAACCTACTTAATTGGTAAGCGAAACATAAATGAACACCTAAGAATGATTACCATTAATCTTGTTTTTAAGAAAAAGGTTAATTAATGTTAATCATAATTTAAAGATAAAAAGTTCATTTTTCGGAGTTTCAGAAATCCTGATGTCAAGAGGTATGTAGTCGATGAAAAAACGATTTCCAAAAATGCGAAATCATGAAGTCGCGATGCTTTAATTAAGATTTAAATGTTTTTATCACGTAAATTCATTTAGATTAGACTTTTATCGAGATTTTGGAAATTGGGATTTCGGGAAACATGATGACAAGAGACATGTGTTATTAATAAAATCTGATCTCTGAAATCGCGAAATTGCGATGGCTTGTTTCTTTTTTTTAAAACACGATTTAACTTATCTTAATTAACTAAATAATCACGATTAAGGCCAAAATAGAAATAGTTTAATTTAACGTGACTTATGGATTGGGGTTTCAAAAATTGGGATTTCGGGAAACATGATGACAGGAGACGTGCTCTCACAGAACCGCGAATCCTGAAATCGCAACATAGTTATTTTAACCTTTAACCTTTCTTAGAAGAGACTAAATTAATTCGTTTTTAAATTAAGATTCCAATGCTTCAGGAAATCGAGGATCAGGGTTTCGTGATTCGATTTGCATCAAAAATTTGTTTGCAAGAAACCCCGAATCCTGAAAATTCTTTAAATTTTAATTTAAAAAATCATAAATTTAAAATTTCAACCTGTTTTAAATAATTTTTCAAAAAAATGCCGAAAAATTTATATTTTTTTATAAACCTTATTCCTTTCGTTATCCAAAAATAAATTGATAAAAAGGTATCATGAATTTAGAAATGACGAAACTCTTGTTTTAAGAAAGCCGAAACCCAAAAAACACAAAAAATAAAAATCTAGGCCTTAAGGATAAAAATTTTAAGATCTGTTTCAATAACATCCATGTTCTCACCATGGCTAAGCCCCTTTCAGTTTTTCTTAATGGTCATTTATGGTTTTTCTCATGGGGATCGTAGTGACTTGGGTACTCTTTAAATCGACCTCTTATTCCATTCAAATAGTTTTTTCTTTTATCGATCCAGCTATGACCTAGGTATATAGAATGGGTTCCCTCCTTAAGATATTGTTTTCTGAAATGATATTGTTTCAAGCTAGGAAAGTTCATGTATCAAATGCATCTCTCCTTACTAGGCTCCCATTTTCTTAGCATGGTTAAGTAGTGGCGTATGAACGAAAGTTTGAAGATGGGGAATGCAGAAGAGCTGCCCATGGATGCCAAGATAGTGAAAATGATCCTGAAATAAATGGGAGTGTAGTAGTATGAGCCCAGAGTCATACACCAGTTTCTAGAACTCTGTCACATATATGTAGTAGATGTCCTCTCTGACGCCCAAATCTATTCTGAACACACCAGCAAACCCACGATTGATACCGATGATCTCAAGCTCGCCATCCAGTCCAAAGTTAATTTCTCCTTCTCGTAGCCTCCACCTTGAGAGGTGAGTAAATCATTCAATCTTTAACATGCCCAAGCTTTCTCACATTTGAAGATTTCATTTTTAGTTTAGGGCAGAAATTTTCATTTGAAACCCTAAACCATTATTTTCTTTCTTTAAATCAAACTCCAACCAGACACAAGTAAAAAAAACAATTGTAACAAATGCCAATGTAAACATTCAAATCGCCTCTGTTTCAAAGGACAAACAATAATGGGCGATAAAAGCACTCGTATGGATTGCAGGCGAGCTAAAGAAAATTGGATCAAATTAAAACTCCATGGTGCAGCAAGAGGTAACCCTGGATGAATATGAAATGGAGGGGTGCTTAGAGATTATAAGGAAAATGATTGTAGGGACATACTTCAGTTTCAGGGGGAGGTACAATTAATCATGCTTAAATTGTGGTCCCCATAGAAGGAATTAAACTTTGTCTCAATCAGGTAATCCAGAACATTGAAATAGAAGGCGACTCCAATTTAATCATAGATATCTTGCTAAACAAAGAAAAAGAGAGAACATGGTCTGTAACAACCCTAGTTGTATTCATATTTCACTTGTTTTACTTTGGTAAATGTGTTTTTACATTTCCAATTCGTATTGTTTATATATATTTAGATTTGTTTATATATAATCAAAATAATAGTGTTTTTGGTTTGCAGGTTAGGCGGAGCTGGAGTTGGAGCTGGGAATTTGGCCCTTAAGGCTCTAGATTGTGAACGAGGCGCTCTGATACCATGTGTAGTGGACGAATTAATTTAACATCAATTAATTTTACAAAGAAAACAGTAACTGCTACTTGATTTCAGTAACTCAATAATTCCTTTTAATTTAGCTCATGCGCATGTTAAATTTATCAACGAATATTAATTTTATAACAAAATAAAATAAATACATAATTTTAAAATACCTTGGTCTGATGCTAATTCCTCCGTCGATCTGGTTGTTCGTTGCTAAACTAGATCAAACACTGCCCAAACCTTGTTCCACCCTGCCAACTAGGACAACTTCCTAGCTCCAGGATAACATATGAATATCCTAGCCCTCATGCCCAAAACCCCCAGCAAACCGGTGCCCCCTGTACTAATCCTCCCGACTACAGAACTCAAACTCTCCCCTGCACAATCCAAGAGAACCCTCTCAAAATAAAAAAATGTCCCCGTAGAATGATCCTCTCTGCCTTTGTAAACCTCCTCCCCTCATATCCCTCCTTCACCGCCCTTTCACCCCATTTACTTCCTTACCTACACATAGTTAATGCCCCTTATCCAATTATTTAATGTTCCCTATCCATTTATTAATTCCCCTTATCCCTTCCATATACGTAACCTTTTAATTTAAACAATATAATTTATTAATCTTTTTTTTAAATTTATTACCCTGTTCATTCAATGTGATAGGTAATTAATTTAATTAATTAATTAACCAAAACTATAACAATTAATTTAATTAATAAATATTTAATTAGTATTATTATGCCAATCTTTGTTTATTTAAAACCATGTTAAGACAATTAATCCCCTAATTAAATTTTTACTTAATAATTCCTAAACATATATTCTACTAGGGTTGTTACAATGCTTGGACTGTTTCTTTCTAGTTTTTGTTTAATCTCACATGAACTTCTCTCTGATAGATAGATCTATTTCAAGATAATATCAATAGATCTATTTCAAGCTAATATGAATAGAGTAGGAAGTGGTTGTACTATTGTTTCTCTATAGGGCTCATCGAGGAGCGAAAGATTGGAGCTCAACTCGGAGCATGAAGGGACAAGCACTGGTAAAAGGTACTTCTTTTTCTCCTTCCTCCTCACACATTAGTTTGTATAGATATGAAAGGAAGTTAGTGTCCATGTTAAGCATCTTCTGTCTTAAGAGTTAAGAGTCTATCTCTCAAGAGGATATCTACCTGTCCACAGGGAGATTTTCCTTCAACAGAAACTGGCGACTCCGCTGGGGAGAATCGAATCGAAACTTTTAGGTTTGATTTTTCCTCATAGACCTTGTCTTGACCTTTGATTGTTTTCAGACCTTTTTCACCCCTTAATATCTGATTGCATTTTCTTATTGACTCTTTACCCCATCACACTCAGCTTGATTGTCAAAATTTGATTCAAATTTTGGGTTTTTGGACTTTTTTGTGAGTTTTTTTAGCCTGGCACCCCCCTTCCCATGTGAGCAGAGTGGTAGAACTCCCTGGAAGTGTTAGAAAGATATTTATAGCGCTTTGGTGGCCCTTATACCAGAGCACCAACCCTTTTTGCCCAAAATCTCTTCAAAAATTGTATTTTTTGGGGGTCCAAACCCTGTTTCTTCATTTGCTGAGTTGCTTTATGATTCAATGCTTCTTCTTTTGACCTTTCACATGCTTCCTACTGAGAAGTAAGCACCTTGTTGTTCATATTTTATGCCCTTCTTCATTATTTTTGAGTTTTTTCTATTGAGAGGTTAAAATTGATCCGTTGTTTTTTCCTCTCCTATCCGACTGAGCGGGAACTCTAGTGAATGACATCTGAAGTATGTAACTCTTCTCATTTGGTTCTTTGAGGTCATATGATCCAATCCCTCTCTCCTTCCTTTTGCATTTTTGGTTTTTTTTTTCTTGTTTGATCACAAAAAAGGGTGTGTTGTTTGTGTAAAATCTACATATTCTTGTCTGAATCCCCTTGATCTGATAGGGTAGTTGGCAGGAGAAATTTTGCATTGAATTGATTATCATTCACATACAAATAGAAAAAGTACATCTTAGTGATTAGTTTGCATATTAGTTTGCATTTCTGAAATGTTGTAGCATTATTGGATTTGATTGAGAACAAAATTGTTTGAGGGAATTCCTTATCAAGTGTTTGACAGTGAAAACGACTCTTCCTCTTTCCCTTAAATAGGTATTCATTGAAAAGAAACAATTGCTTATCATATTTCATGCATATTTTTGGGAATTGAGTCATCATTCCACCAGTTTCACTTTCGTACACCCTCTAAGTAAACAACAACCATTAAAATCAACGCTTAACTAAAATTTATCAGACTTTTTACATCTTTGTTAGCAAACCTACATTAGTTTAAGGTGTAGGGATTTGGAATAGTTTGAAAGGATAAATTTCCAAAGATATCAAACAAACTTAGTATCTTGCGGTAGGGAGAGTCAAATCCAATTGTCGTATTGGCTTGTTGGGATCCCCCTCTCACACAGGGGTTACGCACAAGGTCGCATTCGGTTGAGTTATGGAGATTAGCCCTCTATGGTTCAACTGTTTGTAGTGGTTGGATCGTATATTGGGGGTCGCTTGGAGGTATACCCACGATTATGTGTGGGAGCCTTTAGGATTGATTTCAGACTTGTTATCCTGCCCATACGTTTCGACTGGACTGTCGATTGTACCCGCCCATGGGCTGACTACAAGTTGGTGACCTTAGTAGCCACAACCTTTAGGGTCTCACACAAGGTGACAATGAAGGGAAGTCTCATTGTACCTGGAATAGACGTTGGTCAAACTCACTCGGGCTCCTTGTAGGGTAAATCCACAATTACTGCATGGAATATTGCACCAAGGCGTAAGTTTGTTAAGAAGGTTGCCAACGTAACTGATCCACCCTCTCTATCCCCGCCCCTTCCTATTTTGATCTCATGACATTGGATTTCATCACCAACTAGTGGTTTCATCATAAGAAGGTTTGTTTGATTGTTTACTTCTCAGATTCTTAGCGTGTCTTGTTTGTTTTACTTAGTGGACCTTAGGTCAAGTCAGTGTTAATGGAATCGAATCCTAGGAGTACCAATGGAGGAACCCCTTCTCCTAGGGAACCTTATACCTTTCCTTCATTTGGAAACTTTGGTCCTCCATATGTTGCCACACTGAGTCTTCCAGGACTCACCATCGGATTACCAGTTTGGTTGTTCCCCACTCCGGTGATCCCGAATCCTCCCAATGTTTTAGCCGCACCTAATACTTTAGATGTCGGTACACCACTCACACATCAACCTCACATCGAATTTTCACCTTCTTTTCCCATTAAGTCTCCTTCCATTTCTCCTTCTTCACCTAGTGAAATCTCTCAAGCAAGTAGCCAAGTTGATCAGAAAAAGATGAAATGGAAAGAGAAGAAGAAGAAGAACCCAAAAAGGACAAAGGCCCCAACAACATTAGATGTTGGCTCTAAGAAACTAGTTACTGTTAATAGTACTGGACATGTTGATGAGGTCAACAAGATTAAAATGAAGAATCCAAAACCCAAATTCCCTTGCAGCCTTTGTAAGGGTGACCACTTTCTGAGGGATTTCCCTGGTCTTACCTAGGTTTTAGAAATGTGGTCCTCCACATCATCAACCTCTATTGGTCATGTCAATGATACCCCATAAACTAGTGATGTTCAGGTTGGTAAGAAGAAGAAAATTGTCAAGTTGCCTTGCATGTTATGTAAAGGTAATCATTACTCTCACCTTTTTCCTCGCATGGACGAGGCTTCTTCTCTTTTGGAAAAAAATCAACTTCCAAAAGGTTATCATAAGATTTCCTCTGACCCATCAATGGTTGATGGACTGGTCAATCCAGTTCCATCCCCGATCAGTCCAGTTGATCAGGTGGTCAATCTAGTTTCCTCCTCGATTGAACCACAAACCCAAGTAGCTGATCCAATTCTGTCATCAATCAGCCCCACTCTTCCTCAAAAGAGTGACACAAAAGTGATCAATCTATTTTCATCCTCGGTCGATCCCACTCTCCCCTTAGAGAGTGACACAAAAGTGATCGATCTGTTTTCATCCTCGGTTAATCCCACTCTCCCATTAGAAAGTGCCAAAGTGGTCTATCCAAGTCCACCATCGGTTGGTCTAATCCAATCATCGGTCGATCCTACTCCCCTTCTAGAGAGTAAACTCGATACTGCCCATGTTTTTCTTGTTAATATAGACTCTACCATGCCTGGGAGCATTCCTCCTTCTCCTGTGAAACCCCCTCCAAGTAATGAGACCATCCTTTTTGATTGGGGTGTGCTAACTAGACCTCGTCTTCCCTCTCACATTCCTTTCCATATTATAGTATAGGTTTGTGGTGGGGACATTCCTCAAACACTAATAGATGAAGGTGCGTCTGTTAGTATTTTATCTTTTGTTGCTTGGTAGGCTTTGGATTGTCCGCAGCTTGCACCGGTTACACAGAATCTATAAGCTTTTAACAGAAGAACTAGTCAACCTTTAGGGATCCTTCCTCAATTTCCTGTAACTTTGGGAGGGAAAACTATTTTTATAGATGTCATGGTAGTTCGAGACCCCTTGGATTTCACTTTACTCCTTGGGAGGGATTATGTCTATGCTATGAAAGCTCTTGTATCCACCCTTTTTTTGTGTGATATCTTTCCCTCACGATGGAAGAATTGTGACTATTGATCAAATTTCATTCATCGGCCTGACTGGGTTACCTCTCTAAGTGGTTCTTATATGCAGACAGTATCACCCTCGCCGCATGTCAATTATGTGGCATTGTCTCCCATCATTTTAACTTCTGACACTTTGGATCCAGTAGTTGACATGGTGATCTCTTCGGTAGGGTTATTGGAGCTCGATCTCCTTACCCTTGTCATGACCCTCGACATGTGTTCCTTCCAGACTGATTATCTTCCATCTGGCGAAGATCTCTTGGAAGCCATGACTGATTTTTGTCCCTTGAGATGGTATCCTTCTAGAGCGTTATCCTCTTGGAAGCCATGATCAAGAAGTAATCAGGAGCATAGTTTCTCTTCTCTATGGCAAGCTCGTTAAAAAATGAAATAGAGGCCTTGAGCATAGTTCTTTTCCTGTGTCAAGATCATTAAAAAAATGAAACAATCACCTCTCTTGAACCTTCTTTTCATCCACCTTTCTCCTTTTTCTCATTTACTAGAGAAATTGGTGACGACATCAAAGCCGGTGAATGAATCGAAGCTTGCAGGGCATGTCTCCAGCCTTTGCTGATCATTCTGGAGTTAAGCCACTAGATTTCATGCTAGGGGCATACCGAGCTTAGACTTTGTTCTTTCTCGTGCTCGTAAATACATGAGAATGCATACGGGTAAACTTTTATCTCTTTTTCGGACCTATATGAATACACGAAAAAGGAACCCCCTGAAGTCGCCTTTAAACTCAGTTTAGACTCTCTAAATATGAAAAGATCATCCAGTGATCTTGCTTCCTTTCACACTCGTTAAAAGGTTCGAAAGGGCATCTTTCGAGTGGTAGTTTATCTCTTTTTCGGCCTCACAAGAATAACTGTACGAAAAAGGAACTGAGAGAGTTCTCTTTTAAGTGTTTTTCCAGACTCTATAATCATGAAAAACCTTCGAGTTTTCTGTCTTTGGACTCGCTAAAACAAACATCGATAGGCCCGTATGGGACCAAACCCTTACTTTTTCCAGTTCGTTAAACAAAGGAAGAGGAACTTACTGAAGGTGAGTTATATCGAGCATGTGTTACCCTCCTTGAGCTCATTAAATTAAAAAGAGGTACTCATCTATCTAGATGGGAGAAAATTTGAAAGAAGCAAGCCAAGCAGTCTCTTGAGAACATTACCAAGTAATTCTTAGAGTTGTCCTTGAACATGGCACTTTGTCTTTTGTATGCATTATAATCCACTGAACCTCTGCATTGAGTCAATCCTTTGTGTCTCTTTCACTCTTTTGGGTCACCTGACGTAAGTCGCAGCATCCATTGCATCATCAAGTTTTGGTCCTTGTCATGTTTCTTCTCTCGTGCCTCAGTGTTCAAGGGAAGTATCTGCCTCGAGAGTCATCCATCACAAATATATTGTCTCAATACCCATGTCAGTCCATGTTCATGTGATCTGCCAATTACATCTCTATGTCTGTTTCGTGTCGTTGATGGGGGATACATCAAGGACCTCCTTCGACGAGTCTATTCCTGTTGACTTCAACACATTATCCAGGAACTAGCCTTAAAAACCAGTTAGTAATTTGGTACCTGCATGCCTCAATGGTAGGCCTCCTCACATTCGAAAGTGGGTTTACATCATTGACCTTTGATTGAATGATTCCGTGGATGTTCGACTTCAGCTCATCCATTCACATTCGTTGGAATGTAATAGGGTACCTTGGGAATCACTGACATTAATGGTGATCTCCCTTACACTTGTTAACGGTTTACATCATTGACCGATAATCAAGTGGTTTCTGCCATGTTCGACATCAGGACATTTATTCACATCGTTGGATTCATACTACATCAGGATCAGTAAGAAGACCCTGGGTTGAGTGATCACTTTGATATGTGCTTTGCCCAGGTTGTGAAGGAGTTTCTCTTGAACAATGACACATATACTCTTACATAGATCCACCTTCTATTGGTCATGGCTATGTCTTGTCATCTCATAGATCCACTATGTATTCCTCATGGCTACGATCAGTTCCGGTCATCAGAGTATAGATCCACACTGTATCCTTGGTGGCTATACCTTTTTATCAATACTATTATGGATCCGTAGTGTATTTTATGGCGGCCATATCTTACAAGTCTTGATCACCCAAGCATAGGTATGCCTGCCTTGGGTTTGAAACATGTCATAATATTTGTTGGATGTTTGTGTGCATCTTCTATCAGTCTCTTCGCGTCTATACCCTTGCTTGAAAGTCTACAAAGCATTTCAGTTATTAGTTCTCATCTTCTAACTTCATACTTTCGGGGGCAATTTGTTACACATCAACAATACTCGCTTTGATAAGTATCGCAAATGTCGCATGTTGCTCACAAGTGTCGCAAATGTCACATGTTGCTCACAAGTGTCGCAAGTGTCAAGAAAAGCATACTGCCATGATGACGACACTAAGGAGACACTTAAAATGCCTCAAACACTTGATTTGAAGGAAGAGGGATGGTTAACTGAAGTCAAGTATATCTTGCCACCTGAAAGAAGATTTCAATCTAAGGTTTTATAAGAGAGTGCTCCCCTATATCACCCTTAGGATCATTGGCACTCCCCTATAAGGTGATAGGGAGAATTATAACACCAAACATCTCTTTTGAGGGAGCGCTATGGAATTTTAGAGGTTTGGCGTCCCCCTAAAGCCTACTAGGGAGTGCTATAGTGCTCTGATGGCCTTTTTGAGGGAGCGCTGCCTATTCTGGGCATCAGTTGATCTATTGAGGAGAATAAGGGGAAGATCTTTCAATATCGGGAGGTAGTTGCATTCGAATTCCTGGTTCAACCATGATCTTAGGGAAGATCCCTGACTCAAGGAGGAAAATCCTCATCTTACCCTAAAGATACCTCAAAAGGTTAGGCCTCTCTAAACCTATATATGCAGGATCTATCATGATGGAAAGGGGAAGAATTGGAAGCATGAAACCTATGATCTCATAGCAAACATATAGTGAACTAGAGGAGAGTAATCAGTGAAGTTGCTATCATCCGGGTCATGGATATTTTGAGCAAGGGTTAGAAAAAGGGGACTTGACGAAGCTGTCGCATTCGCATCTACGGTTGTAAGTTACTTCTGACATTGTTCTCGTCAATATGACACGCTTGGTCTATTTCTTTCTAGTTTGTGTTTAATTTGACATGAACTTGTCTCTGATAGATAGATCTATTTCAAGCTATTATCAATAGAGTAGGAAGTGGTTGTACTATTGTTTGTCTATAGGGATCATCGAGGAGAGAAAGATTGGAGCTCAACTTAGAGTGTGCAGGGACAAACACCGGTAAAAGGTACTTCTTTTTCTCCTTCCTCCTAGCAAATTAGTTTGTATAGATCTGAAAGGAAGTCAGTATCCATGTTAAGCGTCTTCTGTCTTAAGAGTTAAGAGTCTAGCTCTCAAGAGGAGATCTACCTGTCTGCGAGGAGATTTTCCTTCAATAGAAGGGTGAGGTTTCAAATGGGAAGGCTGATGTAACTGAATGGAATATTGGCACAGAGGAGTATCCTAAGTTCATCAAGCTATCAAGTAACCTTTCAAGGGAGATGGGAGCTGATTAAAGTGAGCTATTAAAAGAATTTGTTGATGTCTTCGCCTAGATCTATGAAGACCTCAAGACATATGATGCAACTATCATTGAGCATAAGATCCCATTGAACGAAGAGGCTAAGCCATTTAGGCATAAGCTAAGACAGATTAATCCAATGTTTCTTCCTGTCATGGAGAAAGAAGTAAAGAAGTTGTTGGATGCTCAAATGATAGTCCCTTTGAGATATTCTGAGTGGGTGGCTAATCTGGTGCCTGTAAGAAAGAAGAGTGGAGAAATCAGTCTTTGTGTTGATTTCAGGAACCTGAAAAGAATCTCTAGAAAGGATAATTACCCCTTACCTAAGATGGAACACATATTGCAGAGGGCAATTGGTGCATCCAGGATATCCATGATTGATGGTTTTTCTATATATAATCAGATATCAGTCATGCCTGAGGATAGAGAAAAAACAATCTTCACCACTCCTTAGGGCACATTCATGTATGCCAAAATGCATTTTGGATTAATGAATGCAGGAGAAACATTTCAGTGAGCCATGGACATAGCCTTCATTGGGGAGAAATATCATTTCGTGGTGGTCTATTTGGATGACATCACTGTCTTCTCCAGATATGATAAAGAGCATGGTTGTCAATTAAGGAAGGTTTTCTTGAAATGTAGAAGGTTTGGCCTTTACTTAAACCGAAAGAAATCTTTGTTTTCTATGGAGGAGGGAAAGATGTTAGGCCATATAGTATCAGCAGAAGGAGTGAGAGGTCTAGTCTTTTTTGGGCAAAAATATTTTTCCGAGGAGGTTCGTTTCAAACTTTGTTGAATTAGTGAAGCATATCACCGCCATGCTCAGGAAGGAAAATGAAGTAAAATGGACTGTTGAGCCCAGATAATCTTTTAACTGAATTAAAAAGGCATTGACTAAGACACTTGTGTTGATCAGCCCTGATTACTCCAAGGACTTTCTGATTTTTTCATTTTCTTCTTTTGATACTATGCAACTATTTTATTGCAGAAAAATATTGAAGGGTTGGAGCAACCCATTTCATTTTTCAGCCAGGTATTGAGAGATGCAGAAATCAAGTATGACATCATGGATAAACAATCCTATGCCTTGTTGAAATCTCTCAAAGAATTCAAAGTCTATGTCTTGCACTCAAAGGTAATTGCATACATTCATTCAGCCTTTGTGAAGGACATCCTTGTACAACCTGACATAGATGGGAGAAGAGGTAAATGGATTGTCAAGATCCTTGAGTTTTACCTGGAGATAAAGCCCACCAAGTTGGTTAAAGGGTATGGTTTAGCCAAGTTGCGGGATGAATCCAATTGTAAATCCTTGGGGGTCAACTTCATCAATATTTACTCAGAAAATCAGCAGGCTGAGTTGCCTGAAGGCATCCCTCCATTGTTAGAATGCACCTAGTATAAAGATGTTATATATTTTCTGCAGGAGTTAAGACCCCCTGATGGAATGGGGAAAAGAAAGGCAAGATACTTAAAAAGGTATCGCCTTATTGATCAGGTTTTATATTGTAAATACCCTCTGGGAGTGCTTCTGAGATGTCTGAACCCACAAGAGGCCCAAAGAGTTGTGTTTGATTTCCATAGCAGCCTATGTGGGGGACATCATTTTTGGAAGATCATAGCCCAAAAAGTTCTCAGGGATGGGTACTACTAGCCCACCTTATTCACCGATGTCTACAAAGAGGTCAAAGCTGACATCAAATGCCAAAGGTTCTCAGGAAAGCAACAACTTAAATCTCTGCCACTAAAGCCTGTAGTGGTTTCAACACCCTTTCAATAGTGGGGGTTGGACTTCATTGGAGAAATTCACCCTCCCTCAAGCGACCAACATAGATGGATCCTGACTGCAATGGACTATTTTACCAAGTGGATAGAAGCTATCCCTACCAGGAGTGCTTCACACAAAGTTATCATCAGTTTCCTAGAGGATATCATAGCAAGGTTTGGATGCCCCAACATAATTGTCACTGATAATGCTGCATCTTTCAGGTTTGAGCCTTTGGTGAGGTTCTATGAGAAATTTGAGATTTCACTGGTTCATTCCACTGCCTATTATCCACAAGGAAATGGATTGATAGAGTCTTCCAATAAAAACCTGATTAAGCTGATTAAAATATTATTGGAAGACAATAAGAAGGTCTGGCATTCAAAACTCAAGTTATCATTGTGGGTCGACCGATTGATAACAAAGAAATCCCTGGGAACATCCCCTTTTCAACTTGTTTATGGGACTAAAGTTGTTTTTCGCACTCAGCTAGCTCTACCTGTAGCTAAATTCTTTCAAGATTATGAAGGAGAGCCAAACCATATGGTTAGAATAATCCATCGAATGGTGGAAGTGTAGCAGACCAGGGAGAAGGTAATGAACATAGCTCACAATCATCAACAAAATATCAAGAAGGTCTTTGATAGGAAGGTCGGGAAAGAATATTTCTAGTTGGGAGATGTAGTACTTAAATGGGATGCACCCAGACAGGATAAAGGCAAACATGACAAGTTTGAAGCCCTCTGGATTGGATCCTTCAAAATCTCTGAAGTATTTTTGAATAACACCTATAGGTTGTAGGATTTGGATGGTGAAGAAGTTTCTAATGACCCTGTGAATGGACATTTCCTAAAGAAATGTTTTGTTTGAGCCTTAGAAGGCTCTAATTTTGTAAATATTGTTTTTCGATTTTTTTTTTGGGTTAATAAATGACTCCATAGCCCAACAACAAGGCACTAAATCTACAAAATAGTTCTTGGTGTCTCATAGGGAGAAATCCATCCCTTGTGGAGCCTAATGTTACAACATAATCTTGTATGCGAGGTGTTTTCCTATGAGGTATCCCCTTCGGTGGAAAAGTGGCAAAGAATGGGTTAAAAATCCACTTATCCCAAGTTAGGGGTGCATAAGTGCCCTGGATTATGCAGCACGCAAAACTGAGCAGTCAGGATATGTCTACCTAGATCTACGGTCAAGGTCCCATTCCAGACCCCCCTCACCGTTCTACCTTTAATGGGTGGGGGGGGTCCGATATGACAATTTTCCAGTGCACAGATCTGGAGGGTCAGGGGAGATGCGCCCAAATTTGTGATTGAGATACCATTCCGGACCCCCCCTCATCACCTCATCATTCTACCTTTAATGGGTGTGGGGGGGGGGGG